>JAOWBN010211136.1:0-13915 GCA_028565015.1 Pinguicula moranensis | reverse complement strand
ATACCGTACCCAGTGGCGGAGGAAAGAGGGGACCAAAGGACTTTTGTCCCCAAGATTTAAAAAAAAATATTTTACATATAAGAAAATGTTTTTACTATTTGGTTTCCCTATTGAAATAGCATTTATTTTACTTTATTGCACAATGTTTACCTAGACTAGATGGTAGAGGAAGATTTTATCACACAGGAGTCATGAATTCGAATCTACTAGGTAGTTTTTTTTTTTAATCTGCATGTGGCAGTTTTTTTTTGAATCTGCATGTGGCAATTTTTTTTTGAATATTTTTGAATTTCTTTCCTTTAAAACCAAATTCTTTCATTTTGTAATTTACTACTAGGTAGTTTCATTTATAAAAAGAATGATAATAATAATAACTATTTTTTAATTGTAACAAACCCTATAAGATTTAGTTTCATCCACGAAAATATTTATCCTCAATTAAAACATGGTAAAAATTGATAGTAATAATCTCCTAGAAAAATATGAATTCAGGAAAGTGTGAATTACCATATTGTATGAATGATGACATTTTACTTAAAGCCAAGAAGTAATATGCACTGTTAGATAAAGATTTGATCAATCTTCTGTCTAAAATCTCTCAAATATTTTTCTTCTTATGTGAATCTGCTTAGTCAGAGCTCAAATATGGGTGTCCGTAATTAATCAACCACCACCACCACAACAAAAATGTACACAATATATTCCCAATTAAGTTGGGGTCTGGAGGGTCAGATGTACGCGGCCTTGCCCTTGTAATTATACAAAGAGGTCGTTTCCACTGCGACCTAATATGCATTGCGTCATTTGATGTATTGAGTTCCAGCAACTTCACTAAATAGAAGCACTGGTTAGTCCATTATTAGCACAAAGCTAAAAGAATTGTCATTGATGATTCTTTCAGCTCCATTTGATCATTAAATTACTATGATTTATTACTTGCTTGAATCTCGCAACTTAAATCGATTCGACCCGACCCGACTTACTATGCTCATACCCGACAAAATTTGGCCCTCCTCCCTCCATTTCCTGGCTCCGCCCCTGACCGTCTTTCCTTTTATTACCCTCTCCTAATACATATTCTCATTCGAACCCCCAGCCGGTGCAGGAATTTTGGTTGGCGTTCAGCGACTCATCTCACTCCTTCACACATTTTTTTTGTGTGTGTATGTGTGTGAGTGTGTGAGTATGCGTATGTGTGTGTGTGTGTGTGTTCGAAGAGCCGAGACTTTCCACGGAAACGGTCTCTTGATCTCTTTATAGAGGTCAGAGTATGACTGAGTACATCTCACCCTCCCCAGACCCTGTCGAAAGACGGGATATACTGGGTATGTTTGGTTTGGTTCCGTGTCCGGTGTCCTGGATCACATGTTTTCTGTCCAGACATTGTTTCCATTTCTTCAAAATTCGTCAAAGTGCGCACTTTGTTTTTTGATTGTTAAGACTTCATAACACATCATAGATCAAAAGAGTCTACCTACGGAATTCTGTAATGAACGCCACCATTAGATTAGAACGGCAACTACTGATTTTAGGCACACATACATTTTATTTTCCCTAGTAGAATAAAACACCTACTAGGAGCAGGCCATAAAAAGTTTGTATTACTTTTGCTATTATTAGACCTACCAATGTAAGTAGAAACTTTCTAGATTTTCACCCCAATTGGATGTGGAGCAGTTTGACATCATATGTCAAGTATTAAAAACATTTGCCTAATGACAGGGACAATGAATTTCAAGCTTAGTTGCAGCAGGGATATGGGCAGGAGGGAAGCAGAGTAACAACAACAATGTACCCAGTATATTTCCAACTAACTTTCGTCTGGGGGTCATATGTACACGGCTTTACCATTATAATTATACAATGAGGCCATTTCCATTGCAACCCAATATACATTGCGTCATTTGAGCTTATATGATAGGAAGGGCAAGTTTTGGATTAAGGCTTTTCGAACCATTTTTTCGGAGCCTTTCTCTTACCCCATAATGCAAGTTGATGCAGAAGCTCTATTATTAAACTTGTAATTTTAGAAAAATAAAAATACAAAATAACTTGTAAAAATAGAGCCACCTAAAGATCATTCAATCACCTTGATTTTTATGAGACATTCACCTTATAAGTTGAATCATATGTACACTTGCACTCATGACCCTAGCCCAGTGGATAATAAGTTTAACATGGTATCATAGTCAAGTTAGGGTGCGGGTGGTGACTTGCTTGATGGTTCTAGGATGACTCGAAATATTGACCTCATGGTGCGGTTTGGTCCTTTTGAAACAAAGTTTCAAGAGGGTTTGTTTAATTTGAATTTAGGAAAAGCGTTGGAGTTGTATCATACCAAATTGATTGTACAAAGTGACGAGGAGTGGAAAAAGGCTTGTAAAACCCATCAACATACTGGCTCATTTATGGGTAAAGGAAGACCCAAGAAAGACCAAGTTCCAAGGTCACCTCGAAAGGTAGATCATGTCTCAAAGGTTCCACCTAATACCTGCAACACATGGATCTGAGGGGAACGACCTTGTATGAATACCAAGTTCCTTCGAGATGGGTACATAGATTCCCCCGATAAAGAACTGACTGGCATCGCCTGACAAGCTTATATTTCTCGAGTTGCCAAGAGAAAAGATAACGAATAACGGTCACCACCCACAAGTGAACTGTATAGTTAACTATCACATAGATAGAAAGTAGCAATGTACTATGTGTAGATCCTATGAGTAAGCCGTTTGCCTAAAGAGAAAGACAAACAATTTATGTGGAACAAAATTGAGTATATGCCTTACTTATTTCTGTATCTATTACCTACGATAACTATATGATGCAAACCAATGAATTAGGGAAATACACACCCACACCCCACCGTTATTTCTTGGTTTCTTCATTAGCGCCATCCATGGGGTGCTTCTCATCCATTAAGAAGCTCTTCCTGCTACAAATTTTAAGATGACAGGAATGCCCCAGTGTGAACACGCCTACTGTCCCTTGCAAAGGGTGGGATCAGGTGAAAAATCCCAAAGGAAGCCTTTCTCTTTACAAAAGCAATTCCAAAGGAAAGTAAGATGCTCACAAGTTGCACCAGCACAGTGAGGGAAACATGGCCACCCATGGCGTCATTGCCCTTAAGAAAAACCGTAAGAATCCCCAAAAGAAAATAATGTCGGATGAGCAGCCCACCGACCTGATATTTGCAAATCAACTAGGTCATGCCCCAGACTGGGGAAGCCAAAGCAAGAAACTTCGAGACATCATGCTCTTATTAACCCAACAACAGGGAGAATTCATATCCAGTTACATAAACCGCTTCGAGGTTGTGTGTCACAACATTTGGAGCTCGACATCCATACCCGAACCTTGAAGGAGCAGACCCCATAATGAAAGCCAAAAAATCCTCCTATATTGGCCAACAACATAATCACTGGGGGATTTGTGGAAGAGTTCCTTGCAAGCCACCTGGCAAGACCTAGTGTCAGCAGCAACCCAAGGGGCACGAGGAGGCAAAAATACCAAATGACATCCCTAAATACGCACTTATGGGGTATGATTACAACAAGGGTTGGGAAGTTCGACTTGAAAATATTCCTTATTGACCAAAGGAGTTCCGCTGATATCTTATCCTACGACGTCCTAGATTAAATGGGTTGGGAAAGGGCTCCGTTGGAACCAACTATAAACCCTCTCATAAGTTTCAACGGGATAGAGGTCAAATCCATGAGATTCATCAAAGTGCTCATCGTATTGGGAGAAGGCATCATCACCAAAATGCAAGTTGTTCAATTCGTGGTAGTTAGAGAGTCATTGTGCTACAATGCAATACTCATGAAGTTTTCTATAACACAAGATGTGGCAATTCAGCGCCATCCCAATTGAGCACACTTGAGGAAGATCCTATCCCCAAAACAAATGAGACACTTTTTCCACATGGAGCAATGTCACAAAATACAACTAGCATCTTACAAAGAGGTAGCTTTGCGACTCGATCAACCCGAAACCTTAGTTCGGATCAACCCCAACCTTGATCTTTCCTTTGGAGCAAACCTTGACATGCCTACAAGAATACAAAGATGTCTTTACCTATGAATTTGATCCTTTCTAAGGGGTTGGCTCAGAGTTGTCTGATCACCATTTGAATGTTCACTCCAACAAAAAATCTGTTCTGCAGAAGAAGCAAAAGTTATCTCCCAAAAAGGTTCTCATCATTAAGTCTGACATCCAAAGATTACTTGCGGCTGGGAACATCGAAGAGGTATAATACACTGAGTGATTGTTGAAAGTTCTTATGGTACCAAAGGTGGAAGTAAATTGAGGATGTGTGTCGACCTTACCGAGTTGAACACTATGAGAAGGGTTCTTACTCGCTCCCCTCCATTGATTGTATGGCCCATGACACCGGGAAGAATTCCCTTTTGAGCATGATGAACGCTTGCTAAGGATACCACAAGATTCTCCTCGCCAAAGAAGATCGTACAAAAACAACGTTTATCACGTCACAAAGAATTTATTGCCATGTGGTAATGCCTTTTGGGTGAAAAATATAGGAGCCACGTACCAGGAAAACGTGAACAAGATCTTTGGCCCCACTCATAGGAGACTACATGGAGGTTTACGTTGATAACATACTGGTAAAAATCCTTGAACCAGGTAAACACCCCCAAAAATTTGAAAAGCTTGCTTTTCCATTCTATGTTAGGTTGGATTGAAGTTAATCCTTCTAAGTGTACGTTTGGAGTGGAAAGATGAAATTTCCTTAGGTATCTGGTATGTGCAATGGGAATGGAGGCGAGTCGTTACAATGTCCAAACCTTATCAATATGGAGCGAACCCTAAAAATAAAGGTAAGTTAGCGAGTCATGGGTTGCATAGCCGCCTAATAGAACCAGGGAAATTTCTGGGCATAGAATGATATGCCTTGGTTTCTTTGATTTGCACCATACAACTCCCGGAGAAAAGGAAAATATAGAAGCGAGTTTTGTGATTGTTGGCCCAAAAAATATGACTAGCTAATATACCTCAACTTTAGTCTCCGAGAATTATTTCCCCTTTATATTGGCCAAAAAGGTATGTTTATAGTAGTTACATAGGGAAAAATGGTATTTTCCTGGGGATGTGACAGGTAAACTTATAGTTCACTTGTGGACGGTGACCATTATTGCTCATCTCCTTGGTTGGTGGCTCTAGGCAAATAGACCTTGCCGATAGACAATAGTAGGGTTTTGATGGGGGCTTGCATGTGATCGATTTCAAAGGGTCCTCGGATGCTAGTCTTTGAATGGCTTTATGTGCACTTTGAGGTGACTTTCATCAGTCTCTAATAAAGTAGGTCCAAGGTGGATCGTCGAGGTTTATTTGACTTCTCTTCGAAGTGGCTTTGTGACTTGTTTGGTCTTCTCGTAAGTGGGCCTTATATGATGATCCCTTTACCAGCCTTTTCACCTTCCACGTCATGAACCTTCCACGTTTAAGGGTTATATATTCGTAGCCATTGAACTTTATTAATGTTCCCGCCTTTTTTATTTCCTTCCTTCACTATTTCAACTTCCTCCTATGGTGATTTGTCTTCCTTGCCTCACTTCGATGCATTCCTTGGTTTTAGGATGTCCAAGTGAAACATGATCATGCATTAATCCACATGTTAGTCATAATAATCGTCTAGTGTTCCATGCTAATCATAGAAGACTAGATACTTATTTAGTGTTTTTAGTTATCAATCATGGAGTCTCACAAATCGAGTCCTCAACTCAAATAATCCATGCAACATATTAAATTTGGGGAACAAAATGACATAAGTCATCCAATACACAAAACAACAAGTGCACCATCAAAAGATTAGTGCTCCAGGTCACTTTCCCAACAATGTGCTAACAAGGTTTTATTACTTGTGCGATGCTTGTCAAAATGCCATGGAATTTCTCACTCTGTACCGCACAACCCGTTACCACCTTGAGCAGTGGGGTCCTAGAAATAGACGACCACAAAACTTGTGGGAGTATTTTAACATGAAGCATGCATGGGTAAAGAATGTGGTTAAAAGGACATTAGGGATTATTAATAGATGAACTATCTTGGGTAGATCCTTATTTCCATTGAAAATTCATAACAAAATCATCATGTCTTGTTTACTGCACAATATCATTGCAATGGAATCACCAAATGATAAGTTTCTCAATGAGCCTGAGGAGAGCACAACACTGGTGGCTGATTAGGACAACCACAATGAGGGGACACCACCGATGGTTGATCTAGACAACATTGAAATAATTGCGCAACGAGAAGCATAGAACTTGTGTAAAGATAACATGACTGAGGAGATGTACAATGCCTATAGGGCGGCATCCACATGGGTTTAGAACATGTATTTGTATTTGTTTGTTTCCTTTAAAATCCTGAATGATTGTTTCAATTGGAGACATCCATTATAGTTTGGAGTCCATTTACCATTAGATGCAAGACTATGTACATACAATGGCTTAGCATCACTAACAAACTTACCTCATCTTTAAAAAAATTAGGTAGAACAAATGCAACAACTTACACCTAGTTTTTACCAAATAAGGCATGGCCAAACATAATCGGCCCCAACAAAAAAAGGAAGGCCTTAAACCTTGATCTTACAGTTAGCTCTAAATTCACCAAATAATCCAAGCGAACAGTTCACAAAAGAAGGCATGCCAATAGTTCCAACCATGCAAAAAGGCAAAAAAAAAGTTTACAAAATGTTATAATAATACCACAAACGGTCGGATAAAATCAGGGAGTTGGGCCTTGAAGAACAAATCAACCAATCATTGTTTGTCTTCAATTGGCATCATTTTCCACAATGCATACTTGTGCATGTTTGCAAGCAAGCTTTGGCGAACTGCAACCTCTTCATTAATGTAATATTTTGTAAACCCCTCAAACTATCCAAAATGTCCTTCGCTCATTCACCGCATCAATAGACTCTATGGAATTTGGTGGGGATAATGGACATGAATGAGCTAGTGTATGGGAGGGGATGGCTGTACATGAACGGGTGGAGGAGGATGCATCAAATAGATCTCCTCATGTTTTTGCATGTGTTGGTTGAACCGCTTAATTGTATTCTTGGTAGTAGAGAAGAAACTGCAAGCAGCAGATGCGTATCTCGAAATTGACCCTCCATCACCACCTTTTCTCTTCTTCAATGAACTGGCTGGGTTAAGGGTTTGGGTAGAGTCTGGTCAATGTCTGCAATGATGTACGCTTCTGCCTTTGCTTCATTGTCGCCTGTCTCATCACTACGGTCTTTATTGCCATTGTCATCCACCACCATCGCCATCGTCCTTGCAATCTGACTCCTCATACTGATCAATTTCATCAAGCAACTCCTTAGCAGAGTCAAAATCCGAAGTATCATGTCCTATAGCTCAGTCTTGCCAGTCAGCATAATAAGGCCAAGGCTTTCCGCGAACAAACTTATAACTCATATTGGACTGCAAAAAAAGGAATAATACATATTGTTGTTGGAACTAATCACATATTACCCATAAACCGAACAATACGTACCCTATTACATTCACCAAGCTTTTTTCTAATAGTCGCCTCCACCCTCAACCACCACAATACACTTATATGATCAAATGACACTCCACTCCTACTGAGAAGCTGGGAGACCCAACCATAGTCTCTCTTCCACGCTAGGAGCTTGTTCCTCACACTTGGAATGCCCTTAATTGTGTTGCCATTCACCGCTCGATGAGTGCTAGATGCACATTCATTGAAGATTCTTACACTCCAGCCTTTGCCCGCCTTGAATCCTTGCAATATTAGCTCCTATGTGGCAAAAAAAATGCAATACTAACATAACAAAAAAATACCCTAAAATCGAAGTATCAAAGGTAATTCACAACCACAATCCATTGTTTTACCCTAAAATCTAAGTTAGAAATCCCTAAAATTGAAATCCCAAAATCCAAATTTCTAAAACCTCAAATTTCTAAAATAGAAATCCCTAAATTCTAAATCCCTAAAATTGGAACACATAAAACCCTAAAAATAGAAATCCATAGAATCGAAAACCCTTAAACAAAAAGAATGAGAGTAAACAAGAGACAAAGCCTAAAATCAAAGATACAAACCATACAAAATAAACAAGATCACAAATGAAAGTGTAGGAGCATTTCTGGTAGAGATCGAAGATAAGAGTCAAAAATGATCGTTGAACAACCGATGAATGGTTATAATTATGGAAATAGATCGGAAAAAATAAAATTAAGGGTCTATGTGGAAACAACATAAGATACGGAAGGTTATCCATTGCTGCACGACCAGAGAACATGAATGATTGGATAAAAAGTGAAGAGTGGTTGTCATACTCTGCATTCGTCGTCGCAAAAGAGAAAGGCTAATGTGTGTGTGATAACGAATGGCATATGATGTAATTATGCTAAAATATGGAAGTGTGTGGAAGGTTCATTAATATGCTCTTCGATGTGCTCTTGGGAATATTGGTCCTTATCATAAATGGGCTTTATCGGATGAGCCTTCTACCAATCTTTTTCCTCCCATATAATGCACAAATGTGATCAAATTTAAAAAAACCATAAAATCAAACATTAAAAAAATATTGAATTTTCAACATCCACACACATCGACAACATCAAGATACATGGGAGATTTGAGTAGTTTAGGCATATGTATGCATGTTGTGCATATGTTAAAAAAATGGAGAATATACGTAACTAAAATCTCAAAGGACAAAGTTGTTGTTTTCGTAAAATAATTAGATAAAAATGCTCAAGGAGCAACGAACTTTTCTTTGAAAGTGCAAAAGGGGTATGTTGTTCATTTGAAAGTATAAGGGAATAAATTGTATGGTAGTTAAAGTAATAGATAAATGACTATTAACTCATATAATTTGTATAAAGTTATATTTTTTATCCTTTACCATTAACGAGAGTGATATGACAAAGTACGATCAAAAGATTTTAGTCATTTCTACAATCCTAACCAAGTGCCAATTGTGATACTTATCATAATCGGCTCACTGGAAACTTCTTTGTGATGAAAGTACCAATATATCTTTGTATGTATCCTATAAATGGATTGATTGGCAAATAAGAAAATAAAGTCATTCTCGGAGATTAACGTTGAGGTAGCTCTTTGTATTATTTGGGCACACACTCACACTCATTCATCACAGACGAACTACTGTATTTCCATCTCTTCTGGGAGTTGTATGGTATGAATTAAGGAAAAAATAAATCCTAAACTCTTGTATTTACTTGGTTCCGTCTTTGCAATTTAGTCATTTGCTTTAAAAATTAGGCAATAGACCCCTTAAAAATTTGAAGTCCCAAATGATGATGCACGCATGTAATAGCATCTGGTGAGGCCGTGAGGTTTGCCCTTTTTTTAAAAAAAATAAAATGTTAGGGTGTGTTTGGTACCGTGGTTCTGTATGGATTAAGTGGGGTAGCGCAACATTACCCATTTTAACCATTGTTTGATGCCCATGCACAAAAACACCATTGACCCGCGGGATTGAGCATGGTTTTCACATCGATTTTTTACCCGTCCATTTTTCCGCAGGTTACTCGACCCATGAATTGCCCATCATGGCAGATGACCTAAATACCCTTCCAAATTAATTAAATTACAATACCACCTGATATAAAAATAATTGAAAACCATAATCGAATGCTCATCTGGATTGAGAAGAATCGCCCGTTATTTTTTCGTCTTCTTGACGGCGCTGCATACGATTCTGCCCGTCCGCCGTGACTCCACCGTGACTCGACATCCCGATACTTGGCGACTTCATTAGGTCGCCTACAATGCACAGGTATGGAATTTTCAAGTTTCGCAAACTCTCGTATACTCTCAACTGTGAAGAATTTCCCGATGTTCAAACCTTGCCCGCTTTTCGATCTAACCCTCCAAAAATTGTTCGTGTAGGTTTGCTGAGATATGTGCTTCGGCTACCTCCTCCCATCGACTTCACCAGCTAAAGTGAGGTTTAACTTTGCAGTTTTACAAGTGCACTTTCGTGTTTTTGCATAAATCTTTAGATCTTATATGAAGAAACTGTTTATTTTTCGTGCTCGTTTATTTTTCGCACAGACTTGTGCGATTGGTCTTTTTGCTTTTTGTGTTTGTGTGTGGGTGTTGAGGTTGCATAATATGATTCTGTGTGTGGCTGTTTAGGTTGTCTTTGTGTGTGGGTGTTGAGGTTGCATCATATAATTCTTGAATAGGATAGATGTTACTACGTTCAACATTAGTCTTTGATGTAATAAGCTGAAGAAGCAAACAGAGTTCAGTTTCTTGTGTTTCTTTTGGCACTTGATATTGTCGGGTGTTACCTATGGAACACTCTTGATTGCATGATATGATTTGAACTCTTATGAAATTTGTTTGTGTCTTTCTGTGTTGTGTGTACGTTAGAACTAAGTCATGATAGACTTCTTGGTTGTTGAAACACTCATCTGCTGTGGAAGATTGTTTCTTCTTGCGCTACCCACCATTCTTCAATTAGAGAGTGACGCTAACATTGCTAACTGGCAGCGTAAGCGTAACCGTGACCCCAATGCTCAGCCAAAGTACCTAATCCTTGATAGGATTTAAGAAAGGTTAGCCTTCATTGAACGAATTACGAAAGAGTCAAATAGGGAGTGCTTCAAGAACTTGCGTATGTCCCAAAGTGCCTTCCCCGAACTATGTCGAATTCTGTGTGATGAGTATGGGTTGAAGGACGATCAGTATGTGTCGGTTGTTGAGAAGGTGGCAATATTATTGCGCACAGTCGCTCACCATTAGAAGAATATAGTCTTGCAGATTGATTTTCAACGGAGTGGTCAGACCATCAGTCAATCTTTTCACCAAGTTTTGTGTTCTATCCTCAAATTGCGTGGTCGATTTCTTGTACAGCCGGTACCGATTGACGATACATGTTGTGATAGGCGATGGAGAAGTTTCAAGATACGTCTCGTTGCTCTTTTGGTTAACACATCTTTCAATAGTATTTAAATTGACTCTCGTTAATGTTTTTACTCATTGTAGGAATGTGTTGGTGTGCTAGATGGCACCTACATACCGGTACATATACACGCAGAAGATCAACCACATTACCGAACAAGAAAGGGACATTTGGCAACAAATGTCCTTAGAGTGTGTGACACGTGTGGGCGATTTATATACATGCTAGCTGGTTGGGAGAGCTCAGCTGCAGATAATCGAGTGCTGAGGGACGCACTATCTCGGCCAAGTGGACTCAAGGTTCAATCTGGTATGCGTAATTCTACCTAGGTAGTCTTATTGCATTTGCTTCAAATAATTAAATCTGATGTGTCGTATATCACTATTTTGAAGGTACATATTACTTATGTGATAGTGTGTATATGAATGCTGAGGGGTTCCTCAAGCCGTATAGGCAAACAAGGTACCATCTTCAAGAATGGGATAATGGGAACAAGAGGCCAGAAACAGAGAAAGAGTTATTCAATGTCTTCCATTCAGCAGCCCACAACGTGATAGAAAGGGCTTTTGGTATCTGGAAGAAGAGATTCGCGATTTTGAGGAGCCCTACATTCTTCCCTATTAGCACTCAATGTGACATAATCCTCGCATGTGCATTCCTCCAAAACTTTGTCATCAATGTCAACCCGGCAGACCCACTCTTAGATCCTTTAGCTGCACGCGCTGCCGGCCTAGAGGAACGTAGGCAAAATAAAGAAGTGGACTCCAGAGAGGATCAACTTGTATCCCCCACTTCCTTGGCTTGGTGGAACCAATTCCGAGAAAACCTAGCTGCAGAGATGTGGGATGCATATTCTGCCCCTAGTTGTTACAGACTTATTGTGGATGATTAGTTTGCATCATATGATTGTTGAATGAACATGTGGTCTATATTGGTGTTTGAACAATGGATGTTTGAAAATTTTCATATATTGTCACGATATGAGCCTAATGTTTACATATTTCCCTTCTATCTTTATATATTTGACTCTGGATGTGTGGTCTTTGATGTTCTTAAGCTTTAACATGGAATGGTTTGCTGCATTGTATCACTTGCCTGCATAACTTTTATATCTTTGTACATTTTATCTTGCTGGATTCTTTTTGTAGTGTACTTGAATGGATGCAGCCATCCACATCGCTGATGACGAGGTTACATCTGAAAGGGCAGCGGATGTGGCCGAGCATGGCAAAGCCTGGAAAACAGGGCAGTCGGAAATAACCAAAGCTGAAGAAGGTGAAGGTGGAAAATTCAGGTGAGCCATTCCCTAAGAAGCATTATATGACCCCGGATGAAGAGGTTGCACTGCTGAACGCCCTGAAGGACCTCACACATGAAGGGTGGAAGGCGGGGCAAGGGTGGAAACAAGGCGTACATCTGAAAGCTGCAACTAAGACGATGGTCGCGGGGAGCACCGTGTTTGCTAAGAATGTGCTCCGTAAGATCCATAGATGGGGTAAGCAATATCGCCTCTTGAGTGAATTCTCTATGCTGAATGGTGTTTCTATTGATTCGGGCACACATGCTGTTGTGGTTGATTCTGAAGAATTGTGGAAAGAGTATACGCAGGTATCCATTTTATTTTATACTGTATAGCACATTCACATATCTTAAAGGTAATTATGTGTTTGATCTTTTTTTGTAGGTCAATAGCAAATACTCCTCTCTGCGAGGCAAGACCTACCCATATTACGATTTGTGGGGTGAGTTGTTTGGGCAGTTCAGGGCAATGGGTTTAGGGCTAGAGACCATGTTATGGCAGAGAGGGCACTGAAGAAGCCCAAAACACCATCAACTTCTGTCCATGAGACAGTTGATGACTCTGAGGGGGTGATGGACGATTCATTCGATCCAACCTATACGGAGGCTGATGACAAAACAAAACAGGCCCAAACAAACAGTAGTGGGGGGAAGAAGAAAGAACCAATTGCCAGTAGCAACACGAGCAATGCAGGCATCACCAGCAAGGCTGAAAGTACCCTATCAAAGATGGATGCTGCTTTTGAAAAAGCAACCTTATTTTTTGATAAGCAGAACAGGATGGAGGTTGAGGAGTCGAAGCTGGAGAAGACGCTGAAGTTGAGGCGGCATCTTGATGAGTGTCGTGATATTGGCTTTGCCACGAAGATCCGTCTGATTGACCATCTTCTGAGCCAAGAAGGCCAATATTACTATTGGACCACCTCGGATGCAGCTGGCAGGGATGAGCTCTTGCAGCTATTTGAAAAGGGGAAGCTGGATTAGATTGTAGTTGTCAATTATGTTTGGGTTGGTTTGACTTTGCAAACTTGTGCTACTTTGGTTGGTAGTAGTTGTAGTAGATAACTTTTTGTTCCATTTTTTCGCATGTGTGATGACATATTGGCTGCTATACCGTATGAAAACAAGTGATGTCAGCAAACTCAGAGTATGACATTGTGACTTAGCTAAACGTGCTATTACTTCAGGAGGCATAAGAAATTTATGATGGGGTAAGTCATTGTCACCGTGATTATGTTTGACAGTGTGTAATCTATGCCTCATTTTCTACATATATGCGCTTGTACAAAAATTGGGCTGAATTTAAGTTCGAACTAAAATCAAAATGTCATAATTTCAGTAGACATGAAGCATAAGTAACAGCGTGATGGAATACGACACAATTTAACAAAATATTTCATATTGCAGTACTCTTGTACAACATATTCAAAACAAACTAGGTGAAGACGTGAAGTACTCAGTAGTAATACAGGATGCGGAACTGGCAGCTTGAAGCGGACGGCGACGAACAGTAAGGTCGGGTTCATCGTCGTCAAGTATGATCGTGTCCTCTTCAGTTTCGCCGGTTTTGGCGTCGAGGATGATGGTGACCGGCGGTGGGGGGTTTCGCGATAGTGCTTACCTTCTATGTCTGCGCGGAGGTACATACGAAGTGAGAAATGGGTGGGTGGTTTCACAAGG
>JAOWBN010211125.1:0-13915 GCA_028565015.1 Pinguicula moranensis | reverse complement strand
CCCCTGGATACGCCCTTGGGTGAAATTGATAAAATAATTTGCCTGATCAATATTAATAAAAAAATTTATCCACTCTAATAGTGTTAAGAACATAAAAATTAAAATTATTTAATATACTATAAAGTTAACTTTAAATAAAAAAAATTAAAAAATATATAAAAAAAATATTACAACAAAACTATCTAAATATTTTGTTCGCGACGACCACTCTTTTCATAAAATTCATCTATAACAGAATTATAATAAATGTCTATACATAATTCTCGTTCAATACGAAGGACCATCGAATTTGAAATATATTTATTTTTCATTTTGTTACGAAAAACACTTTTAACAAATACACGCTCTGTTGTTGCAGTAGTAACAGGAAGTGTCAAGACAAGGCAAATCAATTTGTCAACCAAATGATAATCACGCGCATTTTTTGTCTCAATCAATGTCCTGCATAATTCAAAAATATTTGATAAATCCTGAAAGCACTCATGAGAAAGTATATAAACCTTGTAATGTTGCAGCTATGTTCTCAAATGGTGCAACTCTTGTTTACCAAAATCATCACTATAAAACTTTTCAGCAAGACGATGAATATGATCAATATGAAATGATTTAAACTTATCTTTTGGATCCAAAGCAGTAATAACCTTAAGAAGTTTCACTGTTACATTGTCAAATCTATAATCGATCTCCTCAATTTGACAACCTACTGCAATATAAAATATTTTGACTCGGTAGTGTTCTCAAATGTGAGGCCTGTAATGCGCCCATCAGGATCCTTATGCAAACCACTCATAACCGGTATATCAATAATATTACGCTCACAAACATCAATTGATAATAGAAAAAGAGGAGCAAAACCATCACCTTTCAATTCTTGAAGTAAAGCTTTGGAACTAGAGACAAGATTCATTACACTCAAGATATCAAGAAACTTGCGTTGCAAAGCTCGACAAAGGATATCACTCAGCTAAAATCTTGTGCATTATGTGTAAGATGAATCAAAGTTGAAAGTCTTTAATACTTCCAAATGCTTACGAGCTTCACCACGTGCAAGATTATTATTACTTTCACTTCGCACGCCCATAAAAAACACTAGAACAGAATCATGCATGTCAACTAAGTCACATAAGGAAGCATAATGTGAACTCCAATGAGTTTTTTCAGGTCGATGCACAGTACCCAACTGATTAATTCCTTTACTTGTAGCACGTTCACCTGTAGCTATTGCTTCTCCAATCTTAATAGTATGAGTAGAAAGTAATTTACTATGACGCTTAGGAGAAACACTAACATAACTTGCAATAACAGTCAATTCTTGAAAGAAACACCAAACATCATCTAATTTCTAGCAGCAACCAATGCTAATTGCAATCTATGCTCAAAACAGTGAATATGATATGTATAAGGGTATTCTCTACCAAAAAGAGCTTGTAATCCATTACAGGAACCCCGCATATTGCTAACTTCATCATACCCTTGACCCCGCATATTGCATATTTGTAAGTATATTGACTCAATACATTAGATATTTCATTCTTTAGTGTAGCAGCAACAATGTTCTTCACACAAACAATTTCAAAAAAGACGTTCTTTCAATATACCACAAGCATCAACAAATCTCAACTCAATAGCCATTTGTTGCCTATTTGCAATATCTCTTACTTCATCAACTAAAATACAAAAGTATGCATCACCAATCTCCTAACGGATTATTTTTCCTACTCTTTCACAAAAAATATGCAAAATCTCCTTTTGAATCATAGGTGAAACATACGTGGCATTCAGAGCAGATTTTGCAACAACAACATCCAATTCACCATTCATTGTTCGCAATAATTTAATTAACTCAATAAGATTGCCTTGATTATTGGAAGAAGAAGATTCACGGTGTCTTCTCAATGCACAAGCTTGTAGAGTAAGTCATCGAATGCTTTCAACTATAGTCATAAGCTTCAAACGTCTCTTTCGTTTCACTTTTGGTCTCAATGGATCTAAGGCTATGCCAATATGCTAATTTATATTCTCAAGATCATTCATTTTACCCACAGCAGTGCTATGACATGAATTTTGTTCTCACCAACATGCCTGAGCAACGGATAATTTTTTCCTATTATTGATACATTTCCAACATTTGAATCCAATCGATGTAAATGTATTATGAGTATTATTTCCATCATCAAATAAGAAGCACGGAAAACAATATACAACATCCTTTGTGGGTGAATACTCTAACCAAGAAAACTGTTTGAATCAAGATTTTTGAAATCTACGATTTTTTGTTCCAAACATTGTCGAAGGATACACCTTCAAATTAAGTTGAAATGCTTTTTTCTTTATATAATCTTGCATCATTGCATCTATATCATTAACAGGATATTAATAAATTGATTTTTGTTTCCCCGAGTCTCGTTCTAGATCAGCAACTTTAATTTTCACACTAGTGGGATCACGCTCAGGAGGAGCAACTTCATTTTCAACTCTATTCGGATCATGCTCTGGAGGAGGAGCAATTTCATTTTCAATTCTAGTCTGATCATGCTCAGGAGGAGGAGGGACAACTTCATTTTCTATTCTTTGGGGTTGAGAGTAATAATCTTCATTTATAGAAGCTTCCTTCCTTTGGAAGAATGAATCCAAAGTTTTTAGTTTCTTCGCTTTTCGATAGCCATCTATATCTAATCACAAAGATAAAACTCGTATTACTATTGAGCATTAGAAATAAGGAGAAGGATCCGAATATAACAGTGTGAACTAATTGCCAGAAGCTTCAAATTCACTTTTTGCAGTAATCACCTAATATATGATGTGCAGGGAATCACAGTAGCACGTCCCAAAAAGGAGTGTTATAATTAAGAAGAGAAGACCAATGAGTCACAAGGAAAACACAACGCTGATCTCCCAAAATCATGTACAAACTCATACGTATGAAAAGAATGACTTGGTGGTGCTTGTGCATTTCCTCAAACAAACAGCAAAAGCATCTAATTAGAATTCCTATGAGGAACATCAAAATGTAGACCAAAAAATGGTTTCTTAGTTTGAAAGATAGAAAGCCTAATCAAAATGCTTCAATTTATAATTCATAACAAGATTCCCTTGAACAGCTACCATAACTATACCAAGACAAATTAAATAGGCAATCTCTATAATTTGTAACCCATAATAAACTTAACAAAATTGGGAAATAAACAAAGGATGATAAACACAATAGTTGACGAAAGAAAATAAAAGCAAAGCACATGAACCGTATTGTCGATTTTTTTGCGACAAAATAATCATGACCATTTATGAGCTCTCAACAACCAAATAGGCATCTATGTATGAGAAATGATATAGCGCACGGATTTCCGTGCGCTATATCATTTCACTCTATGTATACATAAACAATTTCTCCAAATAAATAGCAAACAGGAACGGGCAACCCAATAAAGCCCCTTTATAATAAATACAAAAAACCTATTCTAACTCATCTTCTTATTACCTTTTTTACCCAATAACTCAAAGCAAGATTTGAGTCGGAGACGGCGTGAGAACGATGGAAGTTGAAGATATTGTTCTTCTTTTTCGGAAGCATAGGCGCTGATTAAGGTGGAAGGTTTGGATGCATTCTCTTTAGCATTTTTCTGTCATACTCCATCTGTCCATCGTTATTTTTTTTATAAGTAATTGTCAGACTGGCCCCACGTAATGTGCTGACGGTACCACTTTCAGTTGGCTTTTAACCGCTTCGCGGATGGTGAGAACCAGCCTGACCACGACCTACCCAGGTATCCTTCGGGCCCTCCGACTATTCCCACGATAACAGCGAAATTCCCCCACTGGGGACTCGAACCCTCAATCTTTTGACAAGTCAGGAGATTAGGGGCCGCATGTTTTGCCGTTAGGTTAGCATGCACCGTTATTTTAGTTTACAATGTATAAAGTTCACTTAGATTAGTTGATAAAGTATAAAGATTTTACTGTAGAGGTTAATAGGTCAATCCATGTTTTTGCATTTTATTAATTTTTTAGAAACCAAAAGAATAAAATGTTAACCAGTATATCATATAACAACATTAATTGTGATTTATTAATTCTAATAGATATTATTTTCATATTTTTTTTGTAAAATTTTTAACATAATTATTTTTTAATTCTAGTTAGAAAAAATTCATTTCGTAAATTGAAAAATTTAACCTATGAAACAAATATTTTTTTATCCTAAATACTCATCTATCAAACCTGAAAATAAAGATTTTTTTTCATATTTGAGAAAAAGATTCAAATATATATAGCAGATTTTTATGGAACAATAAACTTTTAAAAATTCATATAAATTTGTTGCATTTTTTATATTTTCTTCTCAAATTCCAAAAAACATTATGAAATTTTTTATAGTTTAAACCGATCAAATCTGACCTGACATTACCAACTTTGCTCAAACATAAAAATTTTCACTTCAGACTCAGCCCCGCTAATGCTGTCATTCTCAAAACTAAATAGCCCTGTGTTTCTTCTTGAAGTTACCCATATCGTCATAATACTTGGCAGGATATTATTCTTTTTTCTTTAAAATCCACTTTGCGAATATTCGGTGTTTGAGAAAATGTCATGGCAAATAGTCTTTATGATGATAAAAAAATATATTAGGGAATTGAAGGGATGGGAGATGGTGGCAGAACCAGTTGCTGGAATTGGAGAAACAAAGGCTCTTTGATAGTCGGATTAGACTTATCCGACTTGGTGGATTATTGTTGGTTAGCTTAGAATCAATTATTTTTAGCCTCTATTCGATAGTGGGGCCCTCATTTGGTATTAGGGATGACCACGACGGATATCCTTTAACTTCTTTAATTTTGCATGATTTTATCAAAAAATTCTCCCAAATTAGGTATAATATATATATATATTTATAAAACCCTAATTCAAGGCGCTACTTTTTCGACACCATTAGACTAGTGGCCAAAACATGATTTAAGAATATTTTGCTTGAATAATCATTATTTTAGATGTTAATGCACTTGGATAATATAATATTTTCAAATACAGAAACACAACATCATTTCCAACCTTCATATTATGCACATCCTCTAGCCCGAATAGAGAAGATAATACACTCTGTCTCAATTTTAAGCTATCCACAAATAATCAATCAGCAAAGTTTGTGAAGCTATGACAAAACAAAACATCCTAATCACAAGATATTGATCTCCCCCTCTGCATCAAGTTCCACGCCTAGCCAGATGTCCCTCCATTTCAGTTCAAGAGACGAGCAGGTGCCCAAGAGGCTCCAGTCACCTGGAATATGTTCTCCATTTGTGACCCAAACAGATCGTAATAGGCTATAACAGAAACAATTTTTCATCTAGAGTTGAATGGATTCCATCCACTTCCTGCATCAATAATCAGCATGAAGAAATTTTGTCTTCAAAAGACCATTGAGAAAATGGATGGGTGTATCACATACCGGAAGCATTTTTATTTTCCCCTTCAAGAAGGGTTCCACCTTCTTCCGATGTGAAGGCTTAGAGATTTGAGATGTGAGCCTGTTCAAAGCAGTTAAGTCAGACAGAATTACATATTATTCTGCCAAAAGCACAGGATTAAAATTGGAATCTGGAAAAACTGTAGACTAACAAATTCAAGCAAAACAAGTAGAAAAAAATGATTCTTTCTTAATCTTGACTCTCAATTTCTTTAGAACATGAGAACTCATGAAGTAGTCTCTCATACAAAAAATGAATCTCCACTAAATTTCATTACACCGGTTTGACACTTCCAAACACCACATAGGGCTGTCACTCGCCATGAGGATCTGTGCATATTCAAGTTCATGTGCACTCACAATTCGAAGTGTATGCAGAGATATTACCTGTGCACCATAAACATTTGCGAACATAGTAGCTGATTTTTTATGATTCCTACATACAACATTCCCTCCAATCTCTTGTGCAAAATTTGCATTATTATAAGTTGATTGGAGTCGTTCAATATTGAGATCATCCTGGAATGTACCATAGCACATTCAATGTCTAAAATCCTTACGAGGAATAGCAATCATACATTTGCAACTCCGAGAACATATTCACCATGTGCTTCTGTAGAGTATGAGTTGTTTGTGAGACCAGCAATCTGGAATTTTTTAGGAGCAAAAAACGAGACAATACAAGTTCCAAACCACAAAGAAAAAGAAAACTCTACTACAGAGTATATTAAAAGCTCAAAGGCCAAGACAGAGAATATAACAAATGATGCATTATTATTGAGTGCCATAATAGTAATTTCTCAAGTAAATAATTTCAATTCAATTTAATCCAACTCTGTATGGTAGCATCTGCATCAATGTGCAGCTTCTAAAAAGAAACCTTTCTGGAACAGCATATCTGTAGGTGCAATAAGCAAATAAGTCCTAAAAATCATGGTATTGCAATACCTGGAAGGTGATCCCATTCTGAACAATATCCCGAGCCGTGGGGTGTTTGATGTACCCATGTAGAGGCATCGCAACGTCTTTTATGTCATAGGAATTATTTCTATATGAGATAGCCCTCTGAGTTTTCTAGTATCCCTGTCACAAAGCATATCAAATCCAAATCATCTACATAACATCAGTACCATTATTTCCTGGATTCACAGGTAGAAGAAGATTTCAGAAGCAGAAACTAATGTTCAGAATTCCAATTTATATCCTCAAAGCTGCAAACCCAATATGAACGGTAATATCATTGAGGATCCACAAAACAGTATATCTCTAATGCACTGCACCATTCGCATCACAAATGAGAAGTTCGAAAAAAAATTCACTTCGCAACTAGGAGAAAACGAACATACAAAAAAGCTGTGTAATTAAAAAATCCTTTTGCAGCAGCCATGGAAGCTGTTGAACTAGCTGCACATGAGCACTGAGCTATCCTCAGAATGAACCCGGTCCAAGTACCCGTAAAAAAACTGAATATATTTGTTTTTCAGTTTGTTGAGCTTCAGTTCATAGACTGAGCTTCTCGAATAGGAAAGAAGAACAGTAATTTCGCCTCAATTTTCACTTTCAATTAGGGCAAACCCATTGGCCAATCAGTCTACGTATATGTGCGTCATTTGGCGCCACTTCTATGTACAGTAAAGATTCTACAAAGCTAAAAATGAAATTGTGTGTGCGGCTTTATAAGTAATTGCTATATTAGTTGCCGTTCGATTAAGAAGGATCCGATGGCTGAGATATAAGAACATTCCGTTGCTGTATGGATTGCACAGCAGAATCTCCTTCTCTGATATGTCTTCGGTTACTGTCATCATCTCCATTGCTATGGAGATTAGGCTGTGATATGGACTGTATCTTCAACACCCCCTTCAAGAGGAGACTCCCAAAGACTCATCTTGGACAAGAGCAATGTAAAAGGTGAAGTGGAAAGACTTTTAGTGAACACATCCGCAAGTTGCTGTGATGAAGATACATGAGTAGGCAGTATAAGACCATCCTTGTATTGATCTCTTACAACATGGCAGTCTATTTCAATATGCTTCTATTTCAATATAAGACCATCCTTGTATTGAGGGGGGGGGCTAATTTTAGATGAGCAGATAAAATTTTATAGGATGACGATGTATTTTTTTTGTATTAGTAGGTGCGAAATATAAAATAATGTACCTGCTCAACATCTAATATCTATAAGAATGATTAACTACAAAATTTACTTTTAATATATCTATTCAATATACAAGAAAGTTAACTTTTATGATTATAAAAAATATATAATCTAATAACAAAAATATTTATATATTATTATTTTTTTATAAAATAATGCTGATGGGGTGGGGGGTGGGGTAGGCCGGGCTATGGCCCGGCCAAGCCCCCCTTCCATCCGCTCATGGCTTTATCAATTTTGTCTTATGTATCAGCCATACGGCGTATAACACTTTGTTAAAAGTGAAGTCCTCACTTAAATGATCTAATCCTCACTACTCATCACACTTCTGATCGTGCGGACATGGTTGGGACACGTGGAAGAATTCCGGCCACCCACATAGGCATGATCCAATGGATGAAATGTATTTGTATTTTATGTCTGTAAATTATTTAGAGTCGTTGGATTCATATAAGATCCAACGGTTACTGGACATTGTAAATACTTGAACAGAGTGACAAATCTCTACCGTCGATGCTGAGAAGATCCAACGATCAGGAGGCAAAAGGACACCTCGACTACTGGGATCAATCTGGAGCGTCCAAACTCTGAAGGAAATCCAACGATCCACAACAAAAGAACTGAGAAATTGATCTCAACCACCCAGTTGGCAGGAAAACAAACGGCTGAGATAACAAGGGAGAAAACGAAGAGATCGTGACCATTGGATCTTCAATCCAACGACAGGAAATCGAAGAGACAATCGAAATTCTCATTTCTCGAGCAATACACACAGATTGAATACTCTCCTTGGAAAAATGCTCTCACTGCCTCATCTCCTCCGCAACTTCCCGAAAAGATCTGTGATATTATCTACGGAAAATCAACGCAATGGCTATGGCGACATATGATCAACCTTTGTCCTCGTCTCATATCAGTCTACTTCAACATTTTGTGAAGTGCTTAACACTTTGCTACTATGACAAATCTGCCAGGATCGATGCTATACAGTTGAAATCGGTGTTGTAACATCTTTGGTGGGAGTATTTGCTCCGGTGATCAATATAATAGGGAACGAGTGATTCAGTGCTCAACGTGGAGGTACTCAGAGTTTACTCTGGGGAACCACGTGATTTAATATCGGTGTCTTAAAATTCTCTACTTTACTCGTTTCATTAACTGTTTTTATCAAATCCAACAAGTATATCTTCACGGGTTTTTAGAAACGTATACATATTTGGTTCAAACGAATCTTAACAACACTCATTTTATACAACCCTTATTCAAATATATAGCTAAACCTAGCTTTACTCGTTTCATTAACTGTTTGGGTAACACTTAATTTACAATAATGTAAATTGGGTAACACCTAATTTATAATAATAGTTGACTCACACCAACACTTCCCCTTAAATTGAGTAAGCTTCCACCCATAAAGGTGAAGTACCCATATGTCAGGTTTTTGTGCTTTTGAAACAAAATTCCTTTTGTTGGGGAAGATTTCAAGTACCACATAATTCTTTTCACTGCAGCCATATGATCTTCACACGGGCTATGCATAAATTAGCTCACAACACCCACAACATATGTTATTTCTGGCCGGATATGCGACAAGTAGATAAGCTTCCTTACCAACTTCTGGTAGCATTCCTTGTTTGTCGGCACATGATTAGGGAATATGCCAAGGTGGTGATTCTGAACAATAGGCGTTTCAGCTGGTTTACACTCAATAAGTCCGACTTATGCTCGAAGGTCAAGTATATCTTTTCTCCGAGATAGGAAATTTTCCTTACTCAAACTTGTAGCCTCTATCTCAGAAAAATACTCTAAATCTTCAAGTTTTTTTGATCTCGGATTGAGTTGCTAACTGATCTTGACATCTCATTTCTTCTTTATCTTCACCAATGATGATAGTATCATCGACTTGCACAATAAAGAGTGTTAACTTTGCGTATGATCAGCTTTGCTCTGAACAAAATTCCACTTCTTCATCGCCAGATTGAATCACCCAAACCAAGCTCTAGGTGATTATTTCAATACATATAACTTTTTCTTCGACCAACATACCATTGCTTTGTTGGATGCTTCAGAAATCCTTGTGGATTATCCATATACACCTCTTCTTCCAAATTACCGTGAAAAAAATGTGTTTTTCACATCAGGGATCAGTTTAGATTTATTGCCAAAGATAGCAATACTCGAATGGTGTTATGCTTGTCCACGAGAGATATCGTCTCATGAAAGTCAATTCTATATGTTTGATTATATCATTTTACCACTAGTCTCATCATTCAATAAATTCGTTTGCCTAATGCTTCAATGTCAATACCCACCTATATCCTTCAACTTTCTTGTCAACGGGAATCTCACATAGTATCCAAGTCTCATTCTTCATTAGGCTATCATCTCTTCATTTATGGCCTTTGTCCACTCAAGTTCCAGGAAAGCCTCTCTTATATATTTGGAATAGTGCACGAAGACAAGGTACATGCTAATTTCTCCAGAGAAGAAGATCTTGCATAAATTAAAATAGGATATTTAGACTTCCGTGGCTTGGGTTCAGGTGAGTATCTATTAGGTGGCTTACCCATATTTTCCCTAAAAGGCAGAATACATGTTTATCATGATTAGTTTATGTGATCAAAGGATGTACCTCAGCGATATTCTCAAGAGAGAGATCATGGACGGACAATACTTGGGGAGAGGGGGAATTGTTGATCGTTGCCTTCAAGACTCTCATCCTTCTGCTAATCAAGAGAATTGCCATAAAAAAAACGGAGGGATTGCAATTTCCGAAGTCCTATTTAAAGTTGGGGAATTGCAATAAGACAAAAGGGGATTACAATCTCCCGAAACCTTATTGGAGGCTGGGAAATTGCAACCAGACACTAGAGGATCGCAGTCTCCTAAAGCATTATTGAAGGCTGGAGAATTGCAATCAGACACTAGCAACCTCTTGAAACATTATTGGAGGTTCGGAAATCTAAAGGATTGCAATCTCTGTGCATCATATGCATCGAAAAACATCAACCACATATACAACTCACGATCAACCTCTTCACCTACAGAACTCTTCCCTTGAAGCGGAGGAACGAGAGCAAAACAAAAGTCATCCTCAATAAAAGTCACATCCATCGAAACATGGAGTCGGCGCTGAGCAGATCACAACACCTATAGCCCTTCTATTGTGGTCCGTACCCCAAAAACAAACATTTGACCGATCAAGAATCCAACTTATGCCACTGAACCTTGGGTATATGCACGTAAACGTCTCATCTAGAGACATGTCGAGGCAACATGAGCACAGATGGTCAGCGATGGAATTACGACACAACACTTTCAAGGGGGTTTTAAACTCTAGGGCTTTAGATGGTAGACAGTTCAACAAGTGGACAGAGGTTGATACAACCTCTGCCCAAAATCTTCCAGGAACTTGAAGTGCTCGAGCAAATCTCCAACTGTTATTTTTTTTTTCTCTCAACCGTACCATTTTCCTCCGGAGTGTAGGTACACATTGTCTCATGAACAATGCCTTGAGTTCGACAAAACTTTTGCACACGTTGATTTACAAATTCAGTGAGTCTTAACCCCAACTGAATATTGTAGCTTCACCATATTACAGAACGCTTGAAAACATTGAAACACTATTTTTGTCCTTTAAGAAATAAATTCATGTCATTCTTGAACGATCATTCACAAACAAGACAAACCATCTAACACCAATGTATGAAGTAATCGGGCCAGGAGACGTCTGCGTGGATCAAATCAAAAGGGAACAGAGCAGCTTGAATTATTTAAATAGTAAGATGATCTATGGCTGTTGGCCAAAACACAAGTCTCACAGGTAAACTTAACAGAATCAAAGTTAAAAAATAACTAAGGAAATAGTATCTGCAAATAACCAAAGAAAGCGAAGCCAGAACCATATCTCATGCTCATGATTACTTGCCGTAAGCCCACGCTGGAGTTCACAATAGAAAACTTGTTTATTGAAAGGCTCTCGGGCATATATATAAAGGGTACATAGATAGAATATTGCAACTAAGTCCTTAGACTATTAATAAATACCAAGAAGAGTAAATGCAACAACAATACTGACAATCTCCCAACATAATTCAGCAAATGAAGAAACTCTTCTGTCGGAACATGTAACTATTGGCCTGATTATAGAGTGACCTCTTTTGGGGGGTCAACGTCTCACCAAATGACAACCCCAGTAAGACTTCATTCTCCAAGTACAATATGAAGTCAGACATATTCCAACCTAGTAGGAAAATCAGACGGAC
The DNA here is from genome assembly GCA_028565015.1 of Pinguicula moranensis. Taxonomy (NCBI): domain Eukaryota; kingdom Viridiplantae; phylum Streptophyta; class Magnoliopsida; order Lamiales; family Lentibulariaceae; genus Pinguicula; species Pinguicula moranensis. The sequence goes on along the minus strand of JAOWBN010211125.1, from coordinate 2,031 downwards.
CTGGAGAGCAAGGATTAGGTACTGTGTCTGTCACATGAGGTTATCGAGCTGGGACTGTAAATCTTCCAACGAAACCATTTTGACAACGTTCTGTATGTCTTCAGGAGAGTATTCTGATTTAAGCAGAGACTGGAGTTGGACATGAGCTTCAACAATGTTTGTCCTGTGAATAAGTGGAAGCAGATTGGAAACGAAATCAACGAGGAACCATTGAATCAAGTATAACCAAGAAGGCAAGTGACTGTATTCAGTAATAAATATCCTTGCTAGGCTGGTTAACTAGACTAGAAAGCAAAAGCAATATAATGGAGATGAAGTAGAATGAGGAAAAACAGCATACTTAATTGGTTTGAAAAGTATAGCACGTGTTGCGGGGTTCTGCAAATAAAGCTTCATTTTACCCGTCACTCCTGGTAGCTCCTGTTTTATACCAGAACCCACCTGCCAAGGATGAATCAAAAACTAATTAGGGCCATGTCTAAGCAACTTTGCATTCAAGAATTACAAGCAATTACATGGTCCTCAATCAGGAGATGATCGGCGTTCACATAGTTTTTCATGATTTCAGGTAGTTCACATACTCAACTTTTGAACAAAGAATATGGCACCATGAGGGCTAAAAGATACCCTTGTTTTGGGTAATTGAGGGCTAAAAGATACTTGGTGGGCGAGAAACAACAATTAAAAATATAAGAGTACACATGTATACCTTCTCAATAATTTCAGCAATCCTTTCGGGAGATGCGAAAGCCTGATCTTTGAGTGGCTTATTAATGGCAGAATCCACTCTCTGACTTTGGCTGGATGAGGATGGTGCTACTTTGAATGCAGTTACCTGCCGAACGGCTGATTGTAAATTTGGGAAAAAACTCATGACTTTATAGGTAATAAAAAATATAGAAAAAATTTGAAAGGTTTTTTCTGGATAAGCCAAAGCATTTGAAAGGTTACCTTCAGCGATCAAGACAAAAGTAGTCCTTAAACCATGCAGTGAAGTAATGAATCTCAGGTATGTAGTTAATTTCAAGTCTGAGGTATTCTAATACCATGAAACAATTTGATTCATTCTCTAATAAAGAATACATGTCCATAATAATCGAACCCATTTTAAAAAGATGCTTTTTCAAAAACCAGTATTGTCATTATTTGGACGGATAGTACTAGTTCTGTTGACAGTAGTCATGCAACACCCTCCATATTGCCTACAGCAATATCTAAATCTAAAAAGTAAAAGTAAAGTACCTTGGTGAAGAGAGAGAGCATAGGATCCACAACCAGCTTAGTAACTGCCATAATAAACTCCTCACAGGTGGCCTTGAGGCTTTTCTCCAATTCCTGCATGCAAAACGAAATGACTTTTAACTTAATAGACAGAAATGCCAAAACCAAAGCAACAGAAGCTGGGTAGGAATGAGAAAGATCTTCAGGTCCTTTTCATGGATGAGACATGGTGCTGCACCTTCTTTGCATCTATTTGACTTTCCAAAACTCGTGGAGAGAGAGTTCTTGCCAAGGAAGTCGATCCTGACCAACCAAATGGTGAGGCTTGACCTCGAAGAATCCGTCGCAAATGCTCCTACAAAATTTTAATTGATAAGCACCTCTTGACCTATTAAGACCTTTCAAAATCATACAATATTAGATGACTGCACCAAACAGGTTGACAATTGGACGATCTAAGAATAATCTGGGGAGGATTATCTTGATAGTACAAATAAAATAGGAAAACTAATCAATTAGCTCTTCTTTCATGTCGTTATGGCTACAAGTGATTCTTTTTACATCACTGAATTATCTTTCTGGCAATAACGTGTCCTAATACCATTCATCAGTGAATAGTCAAAAGCATCACCCATAGATGTAAAAAGAGCCTAGAGAATAATGCCTGATGCAAACAAGCTTCATTAATGTTCTTTACAAATCACAGAACATTAAATTTGAATTTGAAGAGGCGAAAATATTATCCACGGGAAATCCTTACCAATAAATTAGAGAAGTCAAGCTCCTTGTGTGTAACAGAGAATTCAATAT
>JAOWBN010211115.1:0-13917 GCA_028565015.1 Pinguicula moranensis | reverse complement strand
GAGAGGGAGAGGGAGAGGGAGAGGGAGAGGGAGAGGGAGAGGGAGAGGGAGAGAGAGAGAGAGAGAGAGAGAGAGAGAGAGAGAGGTGTTACGAATCTTGTCACCTAAAATGCTCAAGTATTTTGATACTATTTAATCCTGATCGCAGGATCACCTCCATCGGATGATCTCCACTTTAGCCTGGTAAGTATAGATCACAACTGTTGGATGAGTATCAATATCAATGGCCCATATTAACTCTTTGCACCGCTTCATTCCAACCGCTAGATCAAGTCGAGGAACAAATGGCTCAGATTAACTCTCACACAATGGTACAACTTTTGAGGCAATGCTCCAGCTCCTAGCCGTTGGATCTCTTTGTATGTGGACAACTAGAATAGTATCTCGGGAGTTAACGGCACCACATGCAAGCCGTTAGATCATAAATACAAGTGGACAGTCACGATTGCATATTACATTTATCATGAGTTTAGGCGGCAATACATCTTAGCCGCCAGATCATAATACATAAGGATAAACAAGATCATTCTACGTGCCAAGACATATACCATCATATCAGATACCAATTGAATTGTCAAGATTAAATCACTTATGCAATGACAAGATTGTAACTTCACATTCAACAGTTTCGTACTGCCCTTCCATTCAATATTTTTATACCTAGAGAAAATACAATAAATACTTTTATTAATTAAAACCTAGAGAAGCAAAGACATAAATTAGAATAAAAAATTACTTGTTTTAAGCAAGTTTCATTTTTGCTACATCTTTGGAACCAATTTGAAGTAAAAATTTGATATGAAATCCTGTGATGTAAAACAAGGATGGGTTTGGTAGCCGTATTGGACATTTTCAGCTTCAAGGACAACTGGTGGATATCTCCGGGATAATATTTTTAGCCTACTATTTGTTAGTGGCCAGGCGGGATACTGGCTGCAAGAAAACTAGTGTTTGCTAGTTGAGACTCATACAACGGATTCCTCCAAAATCTTTAATTTGATGTCTATTTATGTGTATTTTACCCCCGACCCTAAATCCCTATTCTTCTTCGTTGTTTGCCTTCTCCAAAACTCTAAATGCCACATCTTTATAGATGAATACCGTGCCGCCTCCCGCAACACACTGTCACCTAATGAAGACACCCACAAGGTTTACCATGCGCATGACCACCCGGGCATACAAGACATTGTTTAGGTACAAGCAAACCCCAAATTAGGAGACCTTCCCGATGGACAGGGTACCGTTAGCCGCACCATGCCATCACCTAGTGAAGCTGCACGCAAGATTCTCCTTGCTCATGTACGCACGAGCATACAAGGAGCTGCCAAGTACCCGCCAAATCGTCCCCCTGGAGCACCCGTCATAGATCCGCCAGTAGGAGAAGCTCGAATTAAGCGGGAACGTCAAGTCGGAGACAAAGATTGATCCCATCGTCATTGAGGATGCTCTTTCCGTCACTGAGAAAGTTTCCATTGTGGAGGAGATCCCGGGTGTCAACATGCACCTCTTCGCCGTCAATTGTTAGCGCCACCCATGACTGGCTTACCAATTATTTTGTAATGTCTTAGTCATTTTTTTGGCGTGTTATAATCTTAGTATTATGTATAGAGTGGCAGTGCAATGAAGATGTTGAAACTATTTTGCACTGAAGTTGTTGGATCCATCCTGATTTGTTGGAACTATTTTGCACTGAAGCTGATGGACTTGCTGGTTTTGCATTGTGCAGTGTGGTCTTGTTGGTTTTGCATTGTGACTGTGAAAGACAGTGTTGATTGCAACATGTGCAGTGCAATGCAGTGTAGTGTAGTACAGTGTAGTGTTTTGTAGTGTAAGATAGTGTAGACATATAAATGTCGTGTAGTGTAGTGCAATGTAGTGCTTAGTGTTGATTGAATGGCTTCTCTACAGATTTGCCGTTGTAGTGTTGGTGGTAGTGTTCACGGCAGCAATTTCTCCACATCTCTATAGCATCTCCAAGGCATTGAAATCCCAATGTGATGAAGTACACTACAGGCATGGCCATTGTGAAACAGACAATTGGACAACAGTATGATGTATGTTGGGCTCCTATGCTTTATGTGATGAATAGTAATGCCCAACAAGTACTACCTGCACAACTACACAGCACAACTGATAAACAAAAAAATGTTCAAGCTGAACCAAATCTAAACTGCAATACATATAGAACAACATCTTGCGCATAAGCTGAACAACATTCAAATGTTCAAGATTATCATCATTTTTCTAATCAACATCAAAGAAAACAGCATTAAAGTTATCATCCCTACATGTTCTGAATTGTCCAAAAACACAATATGTTTTGAATGTCAATTAAGTTGCCCTTCAAGAAACAGCCGAATAAATTCCGTGTGACCTTCTCCATCCATATGGTTCCAGTAATAGTAATGTCCTTCATTCTTAAGTAGGTAATCAACAAGGCGGATCCTCTGGGTGACATTCAGCTCTTCATGTCCTTTGAGATGCTTAAGCAATCGGGTAGTTTTCTCCATTTTATACTCACCATCCAACACATGCTCTTGTTTGGAGAAGAGTCTTTCCACTGTAGTGCAGACTGCATCCACATTGGAGAGGGTGTCTCCTTCTTTAGAGGCTAAGCTGGGCTGACTATCCGCCTTCGACCTCCTATGCTTCCCACGGCTAATGCTAGAAGCACCATCCACACCGGATTGTGATTTATCAACAACATGAGTGTCCTTTTGCTCTCATTCTCGAATGTTTCTTCGCCAAAATCGTCGATGATTTCTTGTCACTCTGCTGGTGTCACGGAGGGTTCCTTCTCCGCCACTAGATGGTCCCTTGAACTTGATCCTATTGCACGTTACTAGCCGAATAGCTCTCACCACAATTCGTAGTAAATGAAGGACTTCCCCCTTAGTGCTAGATACTTGTTGTTTACCTGCATAAAAGAAAAGCATAGCCTGCATCTTCAACAAAACTATAGCCACTTTGATTTATAATTAGCATACGATGTGCGTTCCTTGGTCAATAGCCACTCCACTCCACTTTGAGAATTCATTGAGTAAACGGTATTGCTTACCTCAGTTGTGCAGCTTGTTCTCATCGTTCTTGGTTGTGACTGCACTGCCTTCCACCAACAACCTCACCTTAGCAGCAGCCTTTTGATGAGTACCCCGCCTCCAGCCCTGGCCAGCCTTCCATCCTTCAAATGCTAACTCCATCAAGGCAGTAAGTAGGGCATTTTCTTCGTCTGGAATAAGGTACACCTTCTTGTTTATTATTGGCTCAGGTGCGGGTTCAATTTTGATCTTCTTCCCAATGTCCTCATTCGTAGTTCCTGGACGCTTGTAAGGGGATGTGAGACTAGATCTAGTATTGGGAGTTGGTTACGTCCTCTTACTCATCACATTTGCTCGATGCATCCATACTTTTTCCCTACATAGACGCAATATGTAAATCTAACAAAACGTTTACAGTTAGACAACAATAAATGGAGAAATTCACAAACAAATTAATAAAATCACAACTAATGAAAACCAAGTATTTGAAGTCACAACAACTTGTTAAAGTCGGCCAACAATGAATGGAAAAAGTCATAACATCACAAGAATCGATCTTCAACATAAGAATTCAAGTTCATCATCTAGCCCCGACTGAATGGTAGGTATGCCAGAGCTCATTAGCTAAAGTCTCCCTGAATTCATTCTATCCTGGAGACAAAATCACGGACTGAATATGATCCTCTATCTCATCCGTAGCAAGATTAGCCTCTTCAAGTCCAAAAAGGGGTTGTGTTGCGGGATCTAATAAAGGATCCAGAGGTGTTACATTGATCATAAAATTGTGAAGCAACCCACAAGCTATAATGATATCACATTGTGTGCTAATGTGATAGTATATTGGGCTCCTTAGCATAGCGAAGCACTTCTAAAAATATCGACGGCCCTCTCTATAACATTTTGGGTTGCAGTATGTCGCAGATTGAAGAGTTCTTTGTAATTATGTGGTCTACGATTTGCACCACACATTTCCTGAAGATGATACATCGTCTGCCTGTACGGAGTTAGGAAACCCTGACCATTTGTGTATCCACTGTCACATAGGTAATAAGTTCCTGCAGGGGCAGACAAGTCAAAATGGTAATGAAAAGACCATTAGTGTTCAATTTTTCAAATTTTACTAACCATTTTGGACCTTCAATCCATTATTACGAGTGATTGCGTCACGTAGCACGCGACAATCTACAACTAAACCCTCCCAGCCAACCAACATATAGACGAAACGCCCTTGAGTGTCACAAACTCCAAGGACATTTGTTGCCAAATGACCTTTTCTTGTTCGATACCTTGGTTGATCTTCTACTTGAATGTGAAGCGGATATATGTACCGTCCAGTTCGCCTACGCATCCCTAATTGTAGGATGAACATTATGAGAGTGCAACAATAAACTGTCACTAAAGAAACATATGTAGTCCAGTTACCTGAAAGCACTTCCATCTATTATCAGCAGTTGTTTCATCAACTAGAGTAGGTTGAACTAGTAGTCTACTACACATTTTAAGCACAACGCGCAGTACCTGATGGAATGCTTGGCTGATGGTCTGGCCACTTTGCTGAAAATCAGATTGCAAGATCCTATTTTTCTGATGGTGTCCAAGTGTGTGTAGGAACATAACAACCTTCTCAACTACGGACATGTAATGGTCGTTTGTCAAACCACAATAATCTCTCAAAACGTTGCACAGCTCCGTGAAAGCTTGGTTCGACATCCTCTAGTTCTTGAAACATTCCCTGTTAATCTCTTGAGTGATTCGCTCTAGAAATGCCAATCTTTCAGCTAGTGCAATGATAGTAGGCAGTGCTACAATGAATACTCTTGCGCATGCCAAGAAAGTCGCAACATTTATTACTTGAAAATGCATGAACAACATAATCATTTACATTTTAATGGAAAAACAAGGGTGACATTTGGATACTTCTTTTGGTAACGTAAACCAACACAAAACATGTTGGCAATCATACAAATTTTACATAGGCAATTTGGTACAATCCAAACAATATAAGGCTATGGCTAGGCACTACATAGATCAACTATCACTGAAGAAAATTAACAATTTTGAATCATCATAAACGTTGTCGCTACATAGGCAATTCGGTCAAATCCGAAAAAGAAAAGGCTAGGGTTTGACACTATATAGATCAACTCTCACATAAGCATTTTAATAATTTTGAATCATCCTAGGGTTTATTTAATTAGTAGCAACACAAAGTATAAAACTTAATCCTCCTATGAAATAAATGTCAGAATCCAACACCCGCCCATCGGATCTCTGCCCTTAGTCAATTTGCTATTTCTTAACCTAGGGTTTGGCACTACATAGATCAACTCTCACATAAGCATTCTAACAATTTTGAATCCTCCTAGGGTTTGTCACTACTTAGGCAATTCCATGCAATCCAAACAAGAAAAGGCTAAATCGTCAATACAGTAACCCTAGGCTATGCAAAAATGGAAGAATATGAACAATTACATAAGTAAAAACGGATATAAAATTCAAATAGAGTCAAGCCGTGGTAAATACGAACGCAAAATTGAAGAACATAAATAGTAAATTCGAATGTAAAGGAAAAAAATGAGGTTTACTGAAAATGAAGAATATAGACGAACGGTCGGAGGGCTGTCGCCGGAAATGAGAGGTCTCTGAGGGAGGAGATGGCCTTCTCGCCGTGAAGATTTTTGTCGCGGAGGAAGAGTCTGCGAAGAACGATTTGAGAATTTTGTGGATTAGAGTTATGACAGTAGTATTTATACCTGGTAATGCAATAATAATTTTGAATAGTAAGGGCAAAAAGGTAACTTCGTAATGTGAGTTGAAGACGAGATAATGGAAGCCCTCCAAATTATTGAGATTAAAATGTGGGAGTTGTCACTCGATTATCACTGCCCAAGTCGTTATCCATCGGGCAGGAGATAGCGTCCGCACGTGTATCGAACAAAGAATAAAGACGGATAACCCTCTATTATCACACTTTATTCGGCTTGCGACAGACTACCACACACACCCCAAATGTGTTGAAGTTTCCCATCCCATCAACCTTTGCAATCTGCAGCCAAAGATCCCACTTGCATCATGATCTATAAAAGCTCATTGGCCAACATGAGCCCTACTCTCAAAAGTTAGCATCTTTCTTCTTATTTACTTATCAAAAGGTTTGGATTTACCGTTATTTCTTCAAACAGTAAGAATGTTGATGCTGAAATTTGACGTTTGTTCTCTTTAAAGTAATTTCAAATATTAAAAGCCAATGATCCTGACAGTTTCTTGCATGCATTGATGGTGTTGGTCAGAGTGACAATTGCCGCCTAAAATCAGAATTTCCAAAGCACCCTAAGTTCAGTTCAGGGTTTAAATTACCGATACTGAAAGAATATTAATGGAGCCAATTCTTGTTTTCTCATGTCACGTGGCACGTGACCCAAGGAACTGGTCTCAATCTATAATTCCAAAGCTAACCTGGATTCAATCAAGCCTGGAGAATGAGGTTTGATGACAAGGTTGACACTTTGGAGCAAATTCCAAAGATTTTGTTTAGGGTTTCACCACTCATGCCTTCCAACCCCGATGCTTCTCACACATTCCCAGACATTAGTTGCATTTATTAAAAGTTTGGTCATTAGATCAAGATTCTTGTCTTGACGACCTAAAGAGAACAAAATTGTTTTTAATTCATTGGAAAAACTTATTAAAAAATAAGTGGGTCCGAAGTCATTCGTGACGTTGGGAGAATATAATATGCCACATGCAAAGGGATTATATGAAGTAGAAGATTTGATAATGAAAGATTATCTTGACGTTCATATGGAATATTCTGGCACGCTATGTTGGAAAGGAGGATTAGTATACTATTTTTTTTGATAGGTAGGATTAGTATACTGAGGAATTGGTTTAGAGCATGTGGGAAGATCTTGGAATTGAGACGTTTCTAATCTCATTAGAAGTGATGTGTAATCAATTGAAGGAGAGACGTCTGTTAGGGACTAAAGAAACCCTACTATTTAGAGAAGTAACATGTACGGGTAAAAGAAAGAAATAAACATCAATGTATAATGATATTGCAAGCTACAATCCATTGGCTTTATATTTAGCCAGAGCTATCCCTATCCATATTCATCAAATAAAATTGACCCCCACATACTGGTTAAACCGAAAATACGGCCCATATTCAAGCCCACATATCATTATAGTAATCACTCTTTGTCCAAACAGAATAAAGACCCATTCAACGATGGACCACGTAAAAGTGAAGCGTCAAGAGGAACTTGTTTGAACACAACGAAAAAGATAATTTTTCTAATGAAATAAAAAAATTGTCAATGTTTTCTTTTCAAAACGAATATATATTGTGAAATTATTTAGAAACAAAAAGATTATCTGGTGCCAGAAATTTTTTCAAATTTCTGAAAATCCATGGCGGGGCTGTTAAGCCACCCGGTGGCGGGAACGCGTTACTCTCCTCCTCTCACCACTGCTCCCTCCAAATCGCCAATCCAATTCCTCCTCTACTCTCCAAGCGCCAATCTCGTTTCTGTATCCCACACAGCCTCAAACCTCTGACCCTCTGCAAGTCAGTGTAACAAGCCAAGTTACACGAGGAAGAGATTTGAGGAGAGATTGAGGTAAGGATGAGATTTGAGGCGGCGAGAAATTGGAATTTGTTCCAGAGATAGGAAAAGATGAAATAGTGATAAGACTTATAGAGTTACATATAAGATTTCAAAAAACTATTCTCATCCTAAAACTGCCTTATCTTACATTAGTTCAAAGCTTTTATACTTCCTCCAAACTATCTATCTTAACCACTACTAAGACACGTAACACACAATACAACACCATTACACAACATAACATATATTACAACAAAAGTTTCTAACTACGTGGCTTCTCATCAGATAGGTGTCTTGGCCACGTGCATCTCATTCCGGTCCTTCTATTTTCTCGGCCGTAGCATAGGGGAGTTTGTCACAATACCCCTCCCATTTCGAGATCCTTGCCCCCAAGGATCCGAATAGTGAATTACCACCAGGGCCGAATACTTCCGGTGGTACGGGTCATGCAGACTTCCTTATGGGAAGAGCTTCTTGTTTGATTTGAATTACATCCAAGGTTTCTGCATAAAAGGTCTTACCTTGTGGCTGAACCATGATCTGTGGTAACTGGTTTTTCTTTCTAACTTTTTTGTGAAACAGGGTAATTGGATCCATAGATCTGGGTTCTCATACCAATTGTAACAAGCCAAGTTACACGAGAAAGAGATTTGAGGAGAGATTGAAGTAAGGATGAGATTTGAGGCGGCGAGAGATTGGAATTAGTTCCAGAGTGAGGCAAAGGGGAAATAGAGAGAAGGGGAAATAGAGATAAGACTTACAGAGTTACAGATAAGATTTCAGAAAACTATTCTCTTCCCAAAACTGCCTTATCTTACATCAGTTCGAAACTTTTATACTTCATCCAAACTATATATCTTAATCACTTCTAAGACACATAACACACAATACAACACAATTACACAACTTAACATATATTACAGCAAAAGGTTCTAACTACGTGTCTTAGATTATAGTTAGATAAGAGAGGATTTGTCAGAAACATGTGAAAGGAAAGAATCAACGTAGAATTGATTCTTTACTTAATTCTCGGATCCTCCCTAATCTAGATTAGTCCTAAACACTCTATATATTGATGTATACTCCAAACACTAAATGAACGAATAAAGATTATTTGTTCGTAGCCCAAATCTTTCGTTGATCATGGTATCGAAGAAGACGCCGATCTTGCGATCAGCCCTATAACTCATAATCTAATTGTGACAGTGAGAATTCGCTGTAAGGATGACCGACGATGAATTTGCGAAAATCATCCCGACAACATCGTCTGAGATGAGCCTCGGGCGATTTGTCAGCCCAACTCTCCCAAATCCTCAAACAAATGAACCCCTCAGAATCCAACCAAAATGTTTCTATCACCGTGAAACTCAATGATCATAACTATAGCCTATGATCAAGATTAATGCAGGTTGCAATTGGAAGTTGCGGCAACTACGTCACCTCACTGGAGTTGCCCATCTTCGGTGGCAGATGACCCCATGTATCCACAGTGGGAACAAATAGATCTTAATGTTTTTTAATGGATTCTCCAGACGATTGAACCTAACCTAGTTGAAAATTTTGCTGAATACCCGTCGGCCAAAGATCTCTGGGATGACCTAACAACAACATATAACGACTAGGGGTGGATAATGGTAATAGTGGTAGCGAAATGGCACTATCTGTTACCATTACCGCTAAGATAGTGGATGGAGGCAGCGGTACCGCTACGGTCATACGCTATTCCACTATGTTAGCGGTAATGGTAATGGAATTCTGCTAGTTCTGCTAATATTTTTTTGAAAGGCTTTACAAATTATCTCGAGCCACAACAACAAAGTCAGAAAGTCTTCAACGAATTTTTACTTTCTTTGCTTCAGAAGTGAGAAAAGCATCGGCAGTGGTAGCCTACCCAAGAAAAGCTGAAAAAGTAGTCGACGAGTAATTGTTTTTGAAAGGCTTTACAAATTCTCTTGAGCCACAGCAACAAAGTCAGAAAGTCTTCATCGAATTTCTACTTTCTTTGCTTTAGAAGTGAGAAAAGCATAAGAAGTGGTAGCCTACCCCAGAAAAAGTAGCTAGTGCCCGCAGTGTGGTGTGGGTAGGGCTGGAAAAATTGAATTAAAGAGTGAAGACTGAAGACCAACGCAAGTCACGCAGCATTTCACTAAAACTAAAAGTGAAAACTGAAATTGTGCTTTCCACTACCGTAAGTCTCAAAAGCGCATTTTTTTTGTCGGCAAAAATAGCAGAAATTCCATTAAAAATGGCCCTAAATAGCTACCGTTACCGCTAATATAATGGATTCTAAAAATCAAACCGTTACCGCCATTACCACCTTTAACGATAATGGATTTCTGCTAGTTCCGCTAACCGTTATCCAGCCCTAATAACGACGGTAGCGATTCACTCCAAATCTTCAATTTGACCGTGAAGGCAAAATGACAACATCAAAGCCAAGGGACACTGGAGCAACTATACAGTACTTTCCGAAAAATCTGGAGAGAAATCAACAGAAGACAGCCAAACCCAATGAATTGTGCAACAGATATTGGTACATTCAATCGGTTCCGGTAAGAAACTCATCTTTTTTGTTTTCTTGCCAGCATAAATGAAGAGTTTGATACCATAAAATGGGATCTCCTGAAGGAGGTCTTGCTCCCCTCAGTCGAGGCCGCCTACTCCGTTGTTCGCCGGGAAGCAGTACATTTGCACATCCCCAACCCAGTAAAATGCGGTGGCAACTCCACACCACAAGGTATAGGCAGTGGCCTAGCCATGCATTCTCGGTCAAATCTGATGAAATACTCAGCCAAATCATCATATCGAGCCAAAGAGACCGACAAATTGAAACTATGGTGCTCAGACTGTAAGAAATCAGGAGATATGCTTGAAGGGTGCTTCAAAAGAATCGAGTATCCCGAATGGTGGCCCAACGCCGAGCGACAAGGGACCACATGTGGTATGGTTGCAGCCATAGTGAGCAACTCTATAGCTACTGGCAACTGCGGCCGCGACCGTAGTCCTAGAGCTACTGGGTTTGGTGCATTTGCTATCGGAGCTGTGCAGGAGTAGAGAAAAATGGAGGCAAAAATCTCAGAGTCGATAGGTACTAGACTTGAGAGGCAACCCTAGCCCTCAAATTCATTGTCCCTTCCAAATTTATTGTTACGCCCCTATTTGTTTAATGACTTTGCAGTTATGCCCTCGAGTTCTCGATCTGTCTCGATTCGGCCCTCGAACTTCATAAAGCCCGATATACAACCCCATAGCAGTTAACTACCAAAAAAAACCATAACAGTCTTAAACAACCGTTACACTCCAAGCAAACCGGTAAATTACCGCCAGACCCTGAGAAATTCCCGGCCTTACTGATACACCTCCACAGAAAACAAAAAATACCTCCATACTCCTATTTTTGCTGAAGACACCAACAATACCCCCGGTCTCACAAAATTCAAAATTGCCCCTCAGCATCACTAATCCAAAATATTTCATACCCAAATGCTTTGATGAACCATCCTTCACTGGTATAACTCGGGACATTGAGAGCGAGCCGTCCAACCCATGGTTGTTCAATTGTTGAGCCAGTGACACAATGACAAATGATTAATTAGATATACGGGTTCTTTCTGTGCCTAACAAAAGCTCTGTTCAAATAGCCAGTGGGGGATTGGCACCAGTTCATGGCGCAGGATTAATCAAGTTCTCTGTTGCCCTATTATCAAACTGTTTATACGTTCCTTCACTGTCTTGCAAACTTTTATCAATCAGTCATGTTACAAAAGAACTTAACTGTACAATTTTGATATGTCCCACTTTCTTCCTCTTACAGGATATTCATATGGGGAGAATCATTAGGCATGACACTGAGAGCGGAGAATTCTACTATGTCATGAGGTGGCCCAACAAGGAACTGTTGTGCTAGCTCACAGAACGATTGACCGGCAAGTTTGGTTATGGCATTGCTGCTTAGGCCATCCATTTACAAGTTATCTTAAACTCCAGTTTCCCCAATTTATTATGCCTTTAAGTGATTTTTCGTTCAATACTTGTATTCTCGCAAAAAGTCATAGATAGTCATACCTTTTGTCTCATAGTCATACTTCATCTTTTTTTTCTTTAATTCAGTCTGATGTGTAGGGGCCTGCCCCAAATTCTAGCTTTACTGGGTGTCGATATGTTTTGCTATTTATTGATGATTTTGGTCTATTTTCTGAAAAATAAATCTGAAGTACTTACCAAATTTGTTACTTTCTATAACGTGGTACAAGCTTAATTTCAGAAATCGATTCAGGTCTTCCAGTTTGATAATAGGGGGAGTATGTCAACCAAACAATGCAAACCTTCTTCCGAGATAAGGTTCTAGTACATCAAACCACATGTGCCCATACGCCTCAACAGAATGAGGTTGCAGAACAAAAAATTGATTGCTTATTGAGATCACCGAGGCACTTATGCTTGAGTCCCATCTGTCTATGTCTTTTTGGCCCGAGGCAGTTGCCACTGCTGCTTATCTCATTAATCTTCTTCCCACAAAAACCCTCCACCTTCGAACTCCCATCAAGGTACTAAGTGATCATTTTCCCTTGCCCTCATATCTTTCTCTACACTCTTGTGTCTTTGGTTATTCGGCATTTTTCCATATTCCTAAGCCGAATGGACAAAATTTGAACCCTGTGTTGTTAAGTGCATCTTTGTTAGGTATGGGGTCAACAAAATAGGTTACCGATGTTTCATTCACCTACCCGACATATGTATACCACTATGAACTGTGATTTCCTTGAACCTGAGTATTTTTACAGAATCCAACCCACCGATTAGGGAAAGAGCAAGTCTATAGGTTATCCGCTGATTTGGCTACTTGACTTGTCACTGATTGTCCCACAAGAGCTAGTTGAAGGAACCACTGGGCCGCCACCTGTTGACATAGCACGGTCCCCCGCTGCTCCAAAACTATCTTACGACCATGTGTCACATAGCCTACTGCCTTCATCTCCACACTCGTCTGGTATCCTTGAGGTAAGTCCATCTCATCTGGTACTTGATTATGACAACCCATCTATTATAGTTGACTATGACAGGGGACAAGCGGAAATGGAAATAAGAGCAGATGAGCCACCAACACGATATATCTTGCCTCCTCAGAGCACTCGAAGCATACGACCTAAGTGGTATGAGCCCGAGTATGAACCACGTGTATCGAAGTAGCCTGTGACCATCATCGTCAGGGGGGCATGGAGAGACAGGCTCAGGCGTTCACTGCGGCACTTTATTCTAAAAAATTACCAAGAACAATGCAAGAAGCCCAATAGAGTAAGGAGTGGCGGCAGGCAATGGAATCTGAGATGAGTGACCTATCAAAGAATGATACATGGGGCATATGTGAATTACTAACAAGGAAACGTGCAGTTAGTTGCAGGCGGGTGTTTACCATGAAGCATAGGACAGATGGAACAATTGAACGATACAAGGCTCGTGTAGTTGCGAAGTGGTACACACAGGCATACGAGATTGATTATTCTGAGACTTTCTCCCCGGTAGCTAAGATTGACACTATTCGGTTTTATTTTCCTTGGCCGCGAAACTAGATTGGTCACTTCACCAATTTGATGTGAAAAATGCATTTCTTTATGGTGACCTAAAAGAAGAAGTGTATATGGAGGCACCGCTAGGATTCTCAGATGATTTTAGGAAAGACGAGGTATGCTTGCTAAAGAAGGCTCTATATGGCTTAAAACAGTCACCCAAGGCATGGTTCGTATGATTCGTAGCTATGAAAAAGTATAGGTACAAGCAAAGTAATTCCAATCATACTATATTTCTGAAAAGGAATAGAGAACTAGTTACATGCCTGATTATTTATGTTGATGATATGGTGATCACTGGGAGCGATACAACCAAAATTGTTGAGTTACGAAAGCACCTGTTTTGTAAATTTGAAAAGAAGAATCTGGGAGAACTAAAGTATTTCTTGGAGACAGAGGTCCTAAGGTAAAAGCAGATGATCTTTATCTCCTAAAGAAAGTATGACCTTGGCCTCCTAGCAGAGACTGGACTCATGGACTGCAAGCCAGCTGAAACACCTGTTATCTTGAACCAAAAGTTGAAGCAATAAAATAATAAGTACTGGCAACCTGCTCAGCAGAGGAGCATAGAGATCACTGATGTACTTTCTTTAACATTGATTACTGGCTAGTAGGTTTTAAGAAGGTGTATAACAAGAGCGGAATGTGCTCTTCGGTTGGAAACTTTTCTGTATATATTTACTTTTAATGAAATTTTGGCTTAAC
>JAOWBN010211104.1:0-13917 GCA_028565015.1 Pinguicula moranensis | reverse complement strand
AATCTTCGGGTCTCATCTTCAACACATTCCAACAACTCGAAGGCTCCCATTTCGCCCAACTGAAGGAAAAGTTTCCCCGCCCAATTATTTTCCCCATCGGCCCGCTTAACAAAAGCTATTCATCTGCCTCGACCAGTTTACTCCCACAAGACACAAGCTCCATCTCTTGGCTCGACAAGCAAGGGACAAAATCCGTCCTCTATGTCAGCTTTGGCAGCATCGTCGGGATTGATGCCAACAACTTTGTCGAAGTGGCGTGGGGATTAGCCAACAGCATGCACCCATTTCTGTGGGTTGTTCGGCCCGGATTGGTCATCGGTGCGGAATGGCTGGAATGGCTGCCGGATGAGTTCTGGAGCTGTGTCGGGGAGAGGTGCCAGATTGTAAAATGGGCTCCGCAACAGGTATAAAAATGTTCTTGATCCATACCATTTTTGTAGTAGGCCTGTCTCAAATTTAAGCGGTCAACTTCCTAGGACAATTGATTTTTTTTGGATGCAATTGATTATATAGTTTTCTGGTGGTTTGGGCTCATGGGTGTACGTTTCGTACCTGGGTCAACTTATAATGATGAAGGTAAGTTCAACATTTTTGTGGTGAGTCGGCGTGTATGTAGCTTAAATTATAATATTGACACAAACGTGTGCGGATCAACTTATAATGATGAAGGTAAGTTCAGCATTATTTGTTGATTATACTAGAGGATACGAAGGAATGGCAGGATATATAGTTCGCACGATCAAGATTCAACCAATAATTTCATCCGGCCGGGATCTGATTCCTTGATTTAACTAGTCGACAACCTTGTATTTTATTTTCTGTTTTTTTTTCCTTACTTGTAAATATTTAAACCTATATATAAAATTTGGCTTATAAAAAAAACGATAATTTTGTGTAGCTTATGCTTTTGGTGTGATAGGTTCATTTGTTTATGCGGTTTTTTTTTTTGGGATCTATATATGGGTAACTGTTTTTTATAAGTGAAACACATGCACACACTATTTCTTCAAATAAATTTTGTTCAACTAGGATATTAGACTCGAGACATCTCATGTATTAATAAGTTTATTTTATTCCTTGAGCTATCAAGACTCAATGGATATATGTATAACATAGAATGATAGTCCACTCTTCTAGAAAAGACTTAATAATGTAGCTTTGGCATCTTCTTGTAAGTGTTTTTTTTTAGACAAAACATCTCTTATATGTGGATTTGTACCAACAGGAAGTTCTATCTCATCCGGCGGTAGGGGGGTTCTGGACACATGGTGGATGGAATTCGACGTTGGAGAGCATTTGTGAAGGAGTTGCAATGATCTGCACACCATTTTATTTTGATCAACATGGGAATGCTAGATATATAAGTGATGTTTGGAACATCGGAATCATATTGGAGAAGGGATTATTGGAGAGAGATGAAATTGAAAAGGTCATTAGAAGACTGATGGTTGAAGAAGATGGGCAAGAAATGAGGAAGAAAGTTTTGTCATTGCGGGAGAAATCTCAACTTTGTTTGAGATCTGGGGATTCTTCGGACAAAGCACTGGATGACTTGGTCAAATTCATCTCAGCGTTACATTCTTCCACGTAGATTCTTTTTATTACTATTATATGAAATATTCACTACTTGTTTACTACTGTTACATGAAATAGTCATGGCGTATCTGTTACATGCCATAATGTTCTTAGTGGCTGTTATTGGGAAATTCAACGCAACAATTATCATCTATCGAATAAATCATTACTTGTGATCAGTTCACCAGAAAGATTGAGCAATAACATCATAGAATCCCTCCAACCAGGCACAAAGTTTGATAAAATCCAAGAATTCTCCCGTCACTATCGCTTGTTTGTCTGGTGGTGAATGTTCTGGATTCTCAGAAGAAATTTATGTTTCAATTTTCACTTGGTGCAAACAATTCATTAGGGCCATGACCGCAAATCCCCTACGGGGGATTGTTTGCCCGTGCTTCAACCACAAACCCCACAAATTAGTCGCCTTACAATTATTCAAGATGGACGATCAGGATTAAAACACATAATGCATTTTCACAACACGATTAAGCATAGAATGGAAAGTTGAGATTAAAAGTTGGTAAGAGGGGTTATTTGCGTAAATTCGTGGATCCAGTTAAGTCAGGACAAATATGTAAATTCACATATACTATTTAAGGAGTTTTTGATAATCTTCACTCAACAATCTCCACCTTGAAGTTACCAAAAACCTCAAGGTAAGAATTTTGCAATTTTAAGCTACAGAAACCAGAATCCCTTATAACTTTTATTAGATTACCTGTAAGTTCAATGTCGATTTATCCCAAGTAAGTTCAAACATTTTTGAAACTTAGTTTGTGAAACTATTTTTGTTCCAAAATCTACAGCATTTTCACTAGTTAAAAGTTTTTCAAGTTTAATGACATTTCCAGCAGAGTGTCTAGAATAAAATGAAATTGTATGTCTATATGTTTTGTTCTTTCATGAAAAATAGGGTTCCTACTCAAATAAATTACAAATTGATTATCACACAAAACTGAGACACAAAAATTTGAAATTTAAGTTTCACTAATTAAACCATGAAGCCATAGGGCCTCTTTAGAAGCATCAACGAAAGTTATATACTCAGCTTAAGTGGTTGACAAAGCAACTACCGGTTGAAGTTGAAACTTCAAACTAACAAAATTACCATAAAATGGAAAATAATAGCTAGATGTTGACTTTTTGGAGTCTTAAGTCTCCAGCAAAGTCACTGTTTACATAACCACAAATATTCAATGTAGGATTTCTCATTTTAAAGCATAAACCTATATCAAATGATCCTATCAACTATCTTACAATCCACTTTAAAGCATTCTAATGTTCAAGTCCCAGATTAGACACAAATCTACTCAACAAAGAAACAACAAATGCAATATCTGGCCTAGTGCTAACCATTGCATACATTAAAGAACCAAGCAAGTTAGCATAAGGTATTCTTTCTATTTTTTCAATTTCTGAAGGTATAGTTGGACTTTGATCTTTAGACAGTTTAAAATGAGCTGCGATTGGCAAAGAAACAGATTTACACTTATTCAACAAATATTTCTTGGCATATAGGAAGTTTGGTGCAATTTTCAATTTCCTAACTCCCTATTTCTTGTAATTTCCATTCCTAGAATTTTCTTAGCTTCACCTAAGTTTTTCATTTCAAATTCAGAGCTTAAAATAGCCCCTAACTTGTCTATTTCAGTTTTTTCTTTACTTGTTAACCACATATCATCAAACTACAATAGTAAAAACATAGAGAACTTTTCAAAATGAATAAAATACAAGCAGGAATCATAGCTACTCCTTTTCAATCCTAAATCTAACATAAACGAATCAAATCTTTTATACTACTGTCTAAGGGTTTTTTTAATCCATATAATGATCTTTTCAACAAACACAAAATCAGATTGTTGAGTATCAATAAAACCAAGTGGTTGTTCAAAAAATTTCTTTTTCTAACTCTCCATTTAAAAATGCAGTTCTAACATCAAGTTGTTTAATTTCAAGGTCAAAACAAGCACCATATGCAAGCATTATTATGATAGTCTTGTACTTAACAACGGGAGAAAAAAATCAGTATAATCAGTTTCTTCTCTCCTTTAACTACTAACCTATCTTTAAACAACTTTGGATCAGAGGGTAGTGTTCCTTCTTTTATTCTATACACCCACTTACATCCTATGATTTTTTGTGTTTTAGGTTTGGGAACTAAGATCCAAGTCTGATTTTTCTTTAAGTGAATTCATTTCATCAAGTATAGTAAGTTTTCAAATCTCAAAATTTTCACAAGTAACTGCAGCACTATAAGTTTCAGGTTCAAAAGCACTAGGATTATCACCAACAAAGAAAGCATAATCAAGCAATTCAGTAAAGTTTACATATCTAGCATGTGGTCTCCTATTTCTAGTCCCTTTATTTAGGACAACACTGTCCGAGGTGGAGGGTTGAGATGTGCCTATTTCTGAGTATTCCTGAATTTCTTCAGGATTCTCAGTTTGTTCAATTTGTTCATGTTCAGTTGGTGTAATTCTCTTATATAACTCCACCTCATTTGAAGTTTTCCTAAGCTCCACCTCAATTAATGTATCAACAGAAATAACAGGTAAGCAAGGAAATTCAGTTTCATTAAAAATAACATCCTTGCTAATGATTTTAAAACTAGGTATACTTCTTTCCCACATTCTATAGCCTTTTGTGCCTTCTTGATAGCCAAGAAAGACAATATTTTTGTGATCTTGGATATAATTTATCATATCTAGTGTGAACAAAACTTGCACACCCAAACACCCTTAAATGGATCAAATTCTGGTCTCTTCCAGATCAAACAAATTTTGGGTATTTAGTGTATAAAGAAGACGAAAGGCTCCTATTTATTAGATAGGTTACCGTTCTCAGTGCCTCCCTTGAAAAAAGTTTTTTTTTTCAAACCAGAGGTAATAAGTAAACATCTAACTTTATCAAGTAAGGTCTTATTCATGTGTTTTGCTACTCCATTCTACTGAGGTGTGTAACGTACAGTTCTATGTCTAGTAATGCCACATTCAGAACATAAAGCATCAAAAGAAGAGTTACAAAACTCCAAACCATTATCAGTTCTAAAATACTTAATCCTTTTATCAGTTTGATTTTCAACTAAAAATTTTCATTATTTGAACTTTAAAAAAGCTTCATCTTTTGAACATAAAAGAAACACCCAAACCTTTCCACTAAAATGATCAACTATTGACATAAAGTATCTAGCACCACCATGAGTTGAAACAGATTCATGACCCCATAAATCTGCATGTAGGTATTCAATAATAGATTTTGAAAGATGTATTCCTTTTGCAAATTTGAATCTATGTTGTTTTCCAAGAACACACCCTTCACGAAAAATTCAAATCAGTTATAGAATATTTGCCTAATGCTTCTCCATAATGCAGAATTTTCAGACCCTTCGTGCTCATATGGCCTAGCCTTAGATGGCATAATTTTGAGTTTTCAGATGCATTAGATGCAACAACACAACCATCAACATGTTCAATAAACTTTCCATTTAAAAAATATAGTTTGTTTTTCCTAGTAGCAGTCAGAACAGTTTCTTCATATTTGAACACAATTAAAAAAACATTTTCACCCTGAAAAATACAGTCAGATTCTTCCAAGACGCCTAAAGAGATTAAATTTCTTTTCAAATCAGGTATATATCTAACATTTGTTAGAGAAATACTATTTTCACCTACTACTTGTAAGCTATGATATCCCATATATATACAACCCCTTTTTTTGAATCATCTAAGTTTTCAAACCAGTTCTTATGCGGGTACATATGAAAATTACAGCCTGAATCAAGTAGTCACTCATCACACAAGGGACTATCATTCATAGTAAGTGACTCACACAAACATGAAGACACATAAAGGACTTCACTAACATTTCATCATTTTTTGGATTAGCAGTAGCAACGTTTAATTCAGATTTTCTTTTCTCTGTGTGCTTAAGTTAAGATAATCAGAAAATATGTGACATAGTTCCTTACAATATCTACAGTAAACTTCTCCATCCTCATTTAAATGGCAAGGCTGTACATCTTTACTAGTCAGTCTCTGATTGTTTCCAGTTTTAGGTTTATCTTTTTGATTTCCAAAATTATTGTTTTGAACTTTTGAATCAGGCTTCACATTAGCATACAATGCACTTGAAGTTTTTCTACTGTTTTTAATTTCTAATTCTCTAGAGTTTAATCCTATCATGATAGTTTCAAGTTTAGGAACAGAATCTAAATACTGTAATGCATTCTTAACAACAAGAAACTCAATAGAAATAGAGTTTAAAAGAATCATTTGCAAGATTTTCATCATCAAGATCATGATCATTTCCTTTCAAAGTTTGGCTCAATTTGAAAAAAATCATCTAAGTTATCATCTATAGATCTTGAAGAGTCCATTTTAAAAGCAAACAGAGAACCTTTCACTTTAATTAAACTAGGAGTAGACTTAGATGGTTATAGAGAGTTCAATTTAGTCCACACAGTTATTGGATCTTCATCACAGTCAGGTTTCCTAAGAAAAGAGTCGGATAAATTCAGTATGATCAAATTATAAGCTTCTTCTATCACTTCTTGAATTTTCTTTCTAGATTCTTCAGGCCAATCATCATTTTTTTCCTTAACTGCGTAGTGTACTCTATTATGAGATAAAAATGTTTTCATACGCCTAGACCAACTATTAAAATCCCCGTTTCCATCAAAGATTGATACCTCAACTCTAGTTGACATGATTTGTTTCTAACTCTAACACTGTAGCTTCTGAAAATTTATCAGGCAAATTTCACTTTCAAAAGGATCAACTCAGAATGTTCTGAATGAAAAATATTCAAATACTCAATCCTTTCAACACTTCAGACAAGTACAGAATGTTTACAGAACATGCAAATAGCAAGAATCTTGTAATACACACAGCAGTTCCTTTAAACTGCACACGTTATAAAAGCTTTAAAGATTAGTAACAATGTTCCATGCCCATTTGGCTACGAGCCTCTAGTAAAACGAGAAAAAACTTGCAAAAATAGGTAATCAATAAGATACCTATCCTAGCTTTCACTAGGATGAATGGTGCAAGGCTAACCCCTTGCTTGTCTCTTGTTGCAAGGCTAACTCCTTGCTTAGATCTTGTTGAAAAACTTTTGAATCTAACCTCGTCCACGCTCACCGCACCACTATTAAGTGACTCGCCGATCGATGACATTGTCTTTTATACCTTAGTTGCAGATGAATCCTCACCATTAGATCATTCTAAATCAACAGCTTCAAACATGTCAAGAGTAAGTAAGATTTTTTACCGTTGGATCTATCTTTTAATGAATGGTTGGATTTTCACCGATTCCACCGCTTAAAGTTGGTCGTTGGATCGTGTTAGACAATCGGACGATTTTGGCATTTAGTATTCAGCTTCTCCGAGAAGCTTCTCTTAAGATCGTTGAATCAAATATCAAATGGACGGATGTGATAAGTTTGTGAAGCTTCCACAAGAAACGTTTCCTTTGCACTATTAGATCAGAAAAAAATGGACGAAATAGATTAAATCTCATAGTTAAACGCCAAAAATAATAGCCACAATTATTCAAGATGGACGATCAAGATTAAAACACAGAATGCATTTTCACCACGCGATTAAGAATATAATGGACAGTTGAGATTAATAGTTGGTAAGAGGGGTTATTTGTTTAGATTCACAAATCCAATTAAGTCAAGACAAATACGTAAATTCACATATACTATTTAAGGAGTTTTTGGTAATCTTCACTCAACAAAAGTAGTTACTATACAAATAGCATAATGTTTATAAACTCAAAACTGTACCAAAATTCCAAAAATCACAAGCAATGTATCTTAAAAATTACAAACAGAGAGACAAAGGGGGATAAGAAGAAGAAGATGAGAGAACTTTGCCTCTAAAACTTCTTTGCCATTTAGGGTCTGTTTGGTACTGTTATAAGCCGGATAATGAGGTTTTACTTGGTTTTAGCCATTGTTTGTTACCCCGACAAACGTTTTCCCCTGCCTGCCAGATAAAGGCTCGGGCAGGGTTAACGGACTGACAACTTCCATTTTTTAAACCCGCTATGATGGAGGGTTTCTGTTGTCTGCCTTTTAACCAATATGGGAACTTACCATTTTTCCCTTGCTCTTCATCAAATTTACCAGATAACCTCCTATAAATACCTAAAACCAAACTTCAATTTCCATTCCCATTTTTAAACGTGCGGGTTTTGTATTCTTCTTCTTCACGATTCAGTCTTTTGCACAAGGTCGTCTTCTTTCATTTCGTTGTCTCTTTTCCGGTGACATCACTTCGAGCAGTGTCAGAAGTACTTAATCAACAGTACCCCTCTTACTTATATCCTTTTTGTATCGTTGTTTACTTTTTGTGTCTTTGAATTTCCGTCTTAGGGTTTCTGTGCACACATTTTTGAGCATGCATTTTCAATTGGTTCAGTGCAAAGTGTCTTGGTTGAATTTGCAACTATTAACTACTTAAGTGGTTGAACTTTACAATAGATTAAACCCTCAAAGACGCGTTGTCTTTTGCATTGTTGTTAACTGCTCAAAGCTTCATTGGTTGTTTCAGATAAAACACTCTTGGTTTGGCTGTAGATTAAACACTCTTGGTTTAATTGGCATATGCGAATGTCTTGAGAAATTAACCGTAGATTAAATAAAGATTTTGATGCCAAACTAATATGAATACTTGCATGTTCTAAACATATATAATTAGTACATTTTGTTCTTGTTCTACAATTGAATGTTTTGAGGCCTGAGGTTTACCACCTGTTTAACATCCAGAGATGCGGATAAAGCATTGGGCTGCTTCTAAATTCGAGCGTGTGAGGTACCCTACCCCCTCAACAAAGACCAGGAATGCTATTGTTGCAGGAGGCCCGACGACATTTGTTTTGGCGGTGTAGTACTACACAATGAGGGTTGTTGCTAGCATTAATGAACTTCAGGTAGCTATTGATAAATTTGAAGAGTAGAAACTTACGAATGAGCCAAAAGCAACACCCTTGGCACCCAGAGCTTAGATGCGTACTGATTAAGTAGACCAATGTGAGTAGTTGGATGCTTTGGTTAATCTGATAACATGTTTGAATTTTTGGATTCTGAAATAAGTTTCGCTTAACATAAAAAATTTGAGACATGGTGTTCATTGTTCGTACGTGATTACTTGTCATGACATGAGGATGAAGGATTGGCCAATTGGGTTTAATGGTTATTTGTTTTTATTCCTAATCCAATTAATGAAATCGAATAGAACTTCTGATCTGATATTTCTGATCCTGAATCCAACAAGGAAAATAAGAAAGAAATGCTGGAACTGATCGAATCGAAAGAAGTATTCTATTGAAGACAAAAGGCAAGGGAAAAATATGATTACCTCATTAAAAGGGCATTTTTGTAAAAGAACGTCTCATTACAGAATTTGGGGCAAGCTGTTGTGTTCATCTCAATTATCAAATGAGGGCTTTCTCTCAGCCAAAAACCTATCTAACCACAACCAAACAGAGGATAATCCGACTACCAACTTACAGTTGCATAGCCTGCATCATCACTATTACAAATATATCTTCCCCATTCTTTCTCCAAATAATATTTGTTCTTAAAAAAGTGGAACGAGAAATAAAAGAAAAGAAAAAAAAATGAAATGACTAAAAAGCCAACAATGTGAAGTATTGATGATAATTTGCTTCAAGAATGAGCAGAGACCCTAATCTAATCCTGATCCCCAAATTAGAAACCTTAAACCCAAAATAAATCAGAAACCTAATCCCCAAATCAGATTCTAAGTTAGAGTCATAAGGTAAAATAACAGAGCTCCAAATTTCCAGTTTCCATTCAGCAGACTAAAAACTAAATCAGAAACCCTAAAGCTAAACCCAAAATAAAATCCAAATAGCATGATTCTCAGTCTTACCTCAATGACGACTGTGGTTTTACGAAGGGTTAGGCGGCAAAAATCTAAACATTGTTGGCTTTTGTTGGAATAAAGTTTTGTTTGAGATCTGGGGGTTCTTTGGACAGAGCACTGGATGGCTTAGTCAAATTCATCAAAGCATTGAACTCTTGCACTTAGATTCTGTTTCATTACAGTTAAGTTTTCTATTACTATGTTGCATCAACAAGTTTATGCAAGATTGGTTTCAAAAGTAGAAGATTATCACTTGTATTTCCGTAACCCGTTCCGAACGGACCCGTACAAGATTATTGAATTTCTCAAAACTCTCTCTATCTCTAACTTTTTTATATTAAAGTTATATGCATTAATAAAAAAACAGGGAGTTCCGGTTACACTAGCTCCTTCATTTGGCTATCTAAGCCTCAGAATTTACAATCCCTTAACTTCAGTTAGATCTAAAATTGGGCATGCACCATTTCTCTAGTCTTAGGTTGCCCATGATCCAACTTGGTAGCTCGTTACTGCACCAAAATCTCTGTGTTTCCAAGTTGCTCCTTCCTTGGCCAGGAAATCAACAATTTTGTCTCCATCTCTGTATTGATGTTGTACATGCAAACGGATGTTCTTCATTTATGCCTTGAGCCCTTCCCATGCGTCCTGCAGTCGCTAGGTCAAGCATCCGTCCTTCTCTAGCCAGTGTGTTAGAAGCATGGAGTCTGTTTCCAACACCACATCGTCCATCCCGTAGAGTTGCATATCTTAAGACCTTGGATGGCTTCTATGATCTTTGCCTCATTATTTGTCATGATTCCTAAGAATTCTGAGTATACTGCTTTGCAATCTTCTCGTGAGTCTTTCATTATTTCTCTAGATCCAAATGCTACTGGATTTTCTTGAGTGCTTCCATCTGTGTTTACTTTGATCCATCCTTTTGTTGGCCTTCTCCATTGCACCTTTGTGATCTTGTCTTTTATCCTCCACTTGATTTGAATATTTATCTACTGCAGGATTGGTGCATCATGTACCTGCATCAAGAACTTTATGTCTGCTCCCTCCGTAATTTGTGAGATCAGCCTTTTAGATTCTCTCCAAGTATGCTCCGTTGTCTGCTTTTGATCTTATTGTCTTTGTTTTCCTAATCTTTTGGGTCCCTCAATGCACATATCTCCGTTGTTATGTCTTGTCCCACTTCTTGGACTAGAGCAGGCTGTATCCAATGCCCATTGTTAGCAAAATCAGACACCTACGCCTCTCTATTCCCATAGTCCTACACTCTTTCTGCTAGGAAACCTCCTATTAGCCATTTGTCCCACCAGAAACTCGAATTTTCCTTTTCCAACCGTACATGAATATGCTCAGCTACTTCAGTTTTCAACGAAAGGGCATATTTCCAAAATCTGGCATCACTGTGCTTTGGTGTTTGGGCAAACAATTGCTTCTTTCTATAGTATTTGGCCTTCAGATATCTGGCCAACAAGGATTCTTCTGCTATTTGCTTATAACACAGACTCATAGTCATTGCTTTTTGTAATTCTTCCAAATCCCTAATCCCCACACCACCTTCAGCCTGAGGTTTGCATACCACACTCCATCTCTTCCAATGAGCTTTGGCCTTCCATCATTCTGCCCCAAAAAGAAATTTGCCAACATCGTCCTCATATCCTTCATGATGCTTTGTGGCAGCCGCATTACTGCCATTATATGTATGGAAAGCCCCTCCATCACTTGTCTTATTAGGGTCAACCTCCCATCTCAAGATAGGATTTTCCTTTTCCAGCCAGCCAGTTTCCTTCGGAATTTGTCCATCAGTGGCTCAAACATGCTTCTTGTGAGCTGTCTCGTGTGCATTGAGGTACCCAGATATGTCATAGGGAACTTTCCTAGTTCAAAATCTGTTAATCTCAGGATTCTTCCGTTGGATCAAATGGATCAATTTCGAAAATTCATAAAAAAATTAAATTCGGACCTAACACGAAATTGAACCCAAAAACACGTGTTTAATTCATGTTCCAGATGAAGGTGATAGCCAAACTTACCTCGAATTCATCCAAAGAATGAAAAACCCAAGCAAAATCAAAATCTCGTGAACGAATCACGGAGTTTCCAACGGAGGAAACCTCAACCATGTTCACTCCCCTTCTAGCTGAAGGAGGTTGCTAGACCTCATGGATTTTTCGGCGAAGTTCACGGCATTGGATGTCACAGCTACGAGTTTTTCTTCTCGGTCGAGTTTTCGCGATGAGAGATAAAGAAGGAAGCATGTGTCTGTTCTAATTTATCGAGCGAGTGAAGACAACATTTTGTCTTCTCATTTGGGCGCCAAGCCCAAATTCGATTTTAAAAGATTGGGCTGGAATTTAATTCAAGCCCAATTGAAAAATAACTAGTTGGGTTTAATCCCATTAGGCCCAATTACATTAAATTGCAATTTAATCAAGTTCAAGTCCCATCAAAACCCAATTAACTCTCGTCTGTGAAATTCGTCAATTATGTCCCACGTAATTAATTATCAATTCTTCAGTTCGCCAGATAGAGCGACCCAGTAGGATCCATACCTAAATCGGTAATAAACTAATCTCATTAATTTATAAATCATAAGCAGCATCTAGTAATGCATTATGATCCGATCTAATATAGATACATCGTGATCCTTTAATATCATTTTAATTCTTTTGTCAGTTAATATCCAATAATTAATGTCAAGCATAGGAATGTGTCATACTTGATCATTAATTACTTTCTTGATATTTCAGTAAATAATTGTCAATATGTGACTATCCCATAATCACAAATGCATGCGTAACAATTATTACTGCATTAAGGGCCCAGGGATATTAATAATCTCATACAATATGAGATGGACAAAAGTATCATCTTTATATTCCATAACTTCGAGCATGAATAGTGCATATTCGAAAAACTTACCTTTATAACCCCTCGGTCAAAAGAGACGTTTGATAACCTCACGTAATACACATTCATGACCCAAAATTATGAATATCTTCGATAACTGAATTAATACTATGTGACTTTGCTGATGACGAAAAGCACAATCCATCCAGCAAGTCAATGTAGGTTGAGTCCAATACACATGTACCTCGTACACTCGTATTTTATGTGATTAAATAGATACCCCGTATCAATGATCTGTGAAATATGATCATGCATTAATCCACATGCTAGCCGATATAGTCATCTAGTTGTTTCCTTGCTAATGGCTTTAAGACTAGGAACTAATTTAGAATCTTGATTAAATTATGGAGTTTCACAATTCGAGTTCTCAACCCAAATGATTCATAATATATATACGAAATTCAAGGAACAAAATAATTTTCATCATTCAAGATACATGAAACTAACAAGCGCACCGATTGGTGTTCTAAGTCACTAACCAACAATCTCCCACTTGAACTAGAGCCAATCAAGTACCACGTATCAAGCCCTATCAGTTCATATACGAAGCACATCAACCCGAAATCTAATTTCTCATATACTCATAGCTCCAACATGACTCTCATGTTGTGCCAGAGAAAATGGTTATGTTGGTGGATCAGTTGTGTTGCTGTTCGAACCTACTTCACACATTTAGATATCTTTGTATTCAACAAACTTTCGAATAATGTGCTTGCGTTTGATGTGCATAATGCGCTTGCTGGATCTGTAATCCTTCGTATTTGCAGTTGCTCTGGTGTTGTCACAATAAAGTTCCATCTCATCAACAATGCAATAACACCAAGCTCATCAACGACCTCTCATATCCATATTCCCATTTTGCATGCCTCGCAAGTAAAAATATGTGTGTGTATATATATATATATATATATATATATATTCGGCTTCAACGGTGAAATCAGCCATATAATCCTGTTTGGAACTCTTCCAACAGACGGCATCACCATTAAGCATATACATAATCTGTCTGTGATTTTGAGTCATTCCGGTCGGTTTGGAAGCTGGCATCATAGTACCCTGTACATGTGAGATACTCCTGACCACCATAAACCAAAATCAAATCCTTAGTCCTTCTCAAGTACTTAAGGATGTGTTGACCGTTGTCCAATGATCCTCCCCGGGATCCTGTTGATATCTACTTGTTATGCTCAAAGCATAAGACACATCATGGCGCGTATATAACATGGCATACATAATCAACCCAACCGCCTGCGTAGGGAATTTTGCTTATCTTCTCTCTCTTCTCACATGTCCTAGGACACTGAGACGTACTGAGAGAGATACCTATATGACATAGGTAGAAAACCTCTCTTGGAATCCTGCATGTTGAATTTCTCCAACACCTTTTCTATGTATGTACTTTAATTCAAATCTATGAGTCTCTTTGATCTATCTAGATAGATCCGGATACCCAAGATATAGGTAGCCTCGCCCAAGTCTTTCATTGAGAACACATTACTCAATGAGACCTTGACATGTTCAAGCATAGGAATATCATTCCCAATCA
>JAOWBN010211103.1:0-25805 GCA_028565015.1 Pinguicula moranensis | reverse complement strand
GTGGGGGGTGATTTCGGAGGTGGTGGAAAATGGTGGTGGTGGCACGGAGTGTACGGGGAGCAGTAACATTCGGCGTAATAGGAACTGTTAGCTGCTCCGGCGGCGGTGTGGCAGGGGTAACGGTGAGCTGCCATTTTCGATCTGAAGTCGTCAAAAACACAATAATATTTGTAGCCGTAAGTCGTAGCCCCTAGCTCCCTTTTTTTTTTGGTTAATCGAGGTATCCGAATAGAATCATGCAGAACCGAACAACACGCGGGTCTAAACCCGACTAATCCTCGGATCACATGCAAGGTGCCCTCCCCTAATGGATCAGGTATTTTCGTGAGCCGGAGTGGTGTGTCCGAGGCCCGGAGGCGTGGCCCCGACAGTGTGTCATCCAATAGAATCGAACCCTTAACCTTTAGGCAAGCCCTGAGGCCAGTGCTTTACCACTGGGACAACCCGTCAGGGTTGCCCTAGTCCCATTGTTGAGAAGATTTGCATTTGAAAAACTCTATTTCTATTTTCTCGGGGTCCCTTCTACTTTCTAAATAAAACAAATGATTACCCATATCTAATTGGATAATTGAGCATACGAAGAGAACACCAATGTTCGGTTTGCCAGTGGATTATTTTTAATCCCATTTTGGGATAATTAGGTATTTCTTGTTGGATTGTGTAATACTAGCACTGTTTGATGGTGTTTGTATTGCTAATTGTATTCGATAACTGTTATGCACTGTTTGGTAAAACCGTATTACAAAATATTAAACTTAAATGTTTGAATTACCCCCGAAAAAGGTATATATCCGTGATTATCCCCTTTCAAACACTAGGACCACCAAATTGACACATCTCTGCCTCTTCCGCTCCACGAAGAAATTTCGTCTCTTTCGTGTTAGATAAGCAGGAAAAACGTGCAGAATACCTAAGTCAATATTGGCAACTCAAATCCCTGAAGATCAGCTCAAATCCTTGATCTTTAGGGATCCTGTTTATGCACTCATCCACAATTGTATAAATAGATGTAATTGTATCAAAGAAAGTATGAAAAACAGAATTATCAACTTGTGTCTTCTAATTTCAATAGAAAACATTTCGCTCCCCGAAATTCTCACAATCTTTTCTATCCCCTCCATCCCATGCATCGAACTTCACAACCCACCATCCATGGCCAAAAACAAATTCTTTGGACGTGTTCCGACTAGATTTAGCCTTTATTTGTATGCAACATGTACAAGTTGTTGCAGGAGGTTCATGGTATGGCTTGCTTCACCAGAGGTGGCGTCTTCATTTTTCCTGGTACATGCAATAGGCACACTCAAGCACGACCAGGCGATTGAGAGAAAAATCCCATAGAGGTTGACGACGATGACATTTCCGCCTCCACAAACAATATTTTTGTCCCACATATGACATTTTTGCCCCCACAGACGACATTACCGTCCCCAACCGAGATTTCAAACACCTATCCCCAGGCAAGTCCACTAAAACCCAAACTCTATGTTTTACATTTAATTTTGAATGAATTGTTGTGCATATTCTGTAATTTTTAGATCTGTGTTAGTATGTTGTTTAGTTGTTACATGCAGTGAGTATATCCATATGAAAGTATGTTAGTATGTTGTTAGTTGTTATATGCAGTGAGTATATCTATATGTAAATGCTTCAACAGCTCATATGAAAATGTGAAATGTTGAGTTTTATCTGGGTTATTTTCCTGCTTAAATGTTATTTCAGTCTTGTGTTAAATGATTTAGTTGCATGTATTGAGGTATAAGTGTTGTTAAAGATACCATCTTCTATGTGTTGTATTGTTAATGTAAACGTTTATGGTTTAGTAAGTATTGTATTGTTAAATGTTTTATCTTTTGTCATACTAGAGAATTCAGGTATATGACACCTCTTGTCATTGGGTGGCTATAAACCTAAAAATCACCCTACTTCTCCTTCAGCAACAACTTCATTTGCACCTCCCTCAGTTCATGCCTCTAAATCTCCCATAACATGAACTCTGACGGATCATTCAAAAGATGTTTAGCAAGATCACGCTTCTGCTCATATCCAAGTGTTGGGAAGTCATCCAGGGTATCTAATATGAATGAAGCCTACTTCTCATCTGCGTCAGAGTTGGACCCTTGTCTAAAATCCATCATCTTTGACCCCTTCAGCATCAACCTTTCCAAGTCCGATATACTTTCTTGAGCTTTGTCGTAGAAACGGTTTTGAGAAGCTGCAACACCAGTATTTTTCTTTGTATGGAACGTGCACCAGGCTCAAGTGTAAAAGGTTGTGAGGAGTTTTCTTTCTCAACGAGGTCTACCAATTTTTTAGCAGCGTCAGCGCCATCAACTTCATTTTCATCACATTAAGCGTACTGTTCTATATGCGTATGGATGTCAGTTGCCGCCATCGAATAATCCTTACACATACTGCCTTCTGCACGGTATTTCCCAAAGATCTCACGCCATTCGTCATATAGAGAAAAGTTTTTTCCATTAATCAATACAAATTGGGCTTCATCTGTGAAATGTAAATATAGTAAGCATATAATATCAATATATCAATTTTAAATGACAGAGAAAAAATAATGGAAATATAATATCAATATATCACTATCTATCACCCCTTTGGTGATATAGGGTTGGGCTAAGCTTCATTGTATGCCTGCCACAATTCAGCTACCATGTTATCACGCTTTTGAGTCCATAGAGGTGAAGATTGAGGAGTTTGAATGTATTGTTCGTACTCGTCAAGTGTAGCACTCGACACCTCTTCTACTGTCACACCACTAACCAATAGTGGATCATTCGGTGTTGTGTCCATAATGAAGTCGTGCAGTAGAGAACATGCTAGCATTATTCTGGACTATTTCCTAAGGGGGTAGAATGACGAACTCCGCAAACTAGCAAACTAATTCTTCAGAATGCCAAATGCCCTCTCCATGGTATTTCTTGCCGATGTGTGCCTCATATTAAAGATCTCTTGTGAGTTTTGATGTCTCCTCTGTCCGGGGCCCCATTCCTTTAAGTTATATATGGTAGATATGTAGGGTGTGAAGATCCATACCATGTGGCACCTTGAGCCCCATGTTCATGCTTAAAGTATCTCGAAAAACACGTGCATTCGTCGCTGAACCTTCCCAGCTAGTGAGCATATACACAAATTTGTCATTAGTGTTGATCTGACCAAGAAAATCCAATCCCAGATGGGCTTGTCCACCATGAACCAAAAGTCCAATACTGCCCCAGCTACATTGGCCCATCAGCAGGCCTGATCCACCAATTACCATTCTGCCTATTTTGCCCCCAAGTGAAGGCGCAACAAAATTAACTACAAGAGAATGCCAAGTGGAAGGAGCTGCTGTCCACCAATCTGCAGATAGAGAATTCTGCACCACATGTGTCCACCAATAACATGAAGCAAGCTACTCCCAATCTCCTATAAATAAACTAAATACGTGAGAGGAAAAGGGACATTCGGAGGAACCCTAAAAAAAAGTTCATCAACAAAAAAGTTGTAAACTTGGGGAAATAAATGCATTCCCAGATTCAAGATTTTGGCCCCAAGTCCCCCTAGCCATATTTTGTTCCCTTATATTTATATTACTCCGTGGAAAATAGTATATAAATCATTACTAAAACAGGAAAATAATCCGACCAGATCATTTGTGGCGCCGTCTGTGGGAACCGTTCAAAAAGTCAATATGGCACAAAATATCCACCATAATCAAGGACCAGAGATCATACAACCCAAAGTACTCGAGGAAACACCGACAAAGGACCACACCGCAGTCTCAGCCTCCGGCACCTCAGGTCAGCTAAAAATTACAAACAAAGATTTAACTGATTTAGCTTCAGGTCTCAGGAATGAATTTCAAGGCCAGATGAGGGAAATACTTTCAAGCTTCCGGCACCTCAGCCCCCCACCTCCATTGCACGCGGATCTAGCACCTCAAATGCCCATCAGAGAAAGCAAGGCCTTTTGTAAAAAAATCAAACAGGAAATTGTAACTTTACCTCCGGCAGTGTTAGACAGATTGCCCAAATATTCTGGAGATACAAATCCTCGGGCACACTTAAATTCATTTACCCTCTATATGGAAATGACATCCATGTCGGAGGCCGCGGCATGCCGAGCTTTTATACTAACCTTAACCGGAGCTGCACAAAACTGGTTCCTCGCTCTCCCTGAAGAGTCCATTTGGAACTTTGAAGAACTAGTAGCTCAATTTTGCCAGGCCTTTGCTACACAAAAACAGGTAGATCGAGCACCGGTGCACTTGTTCGGACAAAGATACCAGAAGAAGTTACATGAGTCCCTACGAAATTATATATATCGATTCAACCAAGCGTGTACAGAAACTCCTGGCTTGTCCCTGAATATAAGAATAAATGCCTTAATCCACGAGTTACAATACGGCCCCCTGGCCATTTCACTAATGGATGATCCTCCGGCCACCCAAGGGAGATTAAGTGACATATGCGGACGGTATATCCACCGGGAGGAAATGGAAGGACCCTCATCCGCTGGAAAAGACCCTGCCGAGACCCGAACCTCCCAAAGAACCTGGCACCTGGAAGAAAGACAGAAAGATAAACAGCAAAATGCAGTAAGAAGAATTGAGGAAGAAACCAGCAGACAAAAATATTCGGAATATCACACCTTTCGAGTATCTCAAGCAGACATTTTAAAAACCATCCAGCAAACATGACTCCTTAATACCCCTGCAAAAATAAGACCTGGAATTCAAGGAAAAAATTCCCCGTATTATTGCCAATTTCACATGAATCAAGGGCACCGTATAGAAGATTGTCGATTTTAAAAGATGAGTTGGAACGCCTGGCTTGAGAAGGCTATTTGGTCGAATGGATACTCCACAGGACAAAGCATCACCGTGTCTGGACCAGGGACGGAAAAAATAACAATCAAAAAGAGAAAAAGCTTCGTATCTTTATGATTACAGGAAGTTTAGCAGCAGAATAAACCAACCGTGCCCATAAAAAGGAACAAAGGAGGTTTCAACAAATAGCCCATGTTTGCACAGGCCCTCCTGAACCACCCATCCAGTTCAGTGACGAAGACCTTCAAACAAAAGAGTCACACAGTTGTCCCATGGTAATTACGGTTGAAGTCGGTGGATACATAGTGGACAGGGTCTTCATCGATCAAGGAAGCGCTTCAGACCTTCTGTCTTTAGACGCTTTCCAACGAATGGGATTGGACACTACCGCCATTCATCACACTACCACTTCTTTGCAAGGATTCGAAGGAGCTGAAGTCAAACCCCTTGGCTCCATTGAGTTATTCACCACCTTTGGATACGGAATGCAACAAAAAACTATTCCCATCACCTACCTGATCACAGAGACCCCTTTCTCTCATAATATCATACTAGGGCGACCTAGCCTATTTCAATTAAAAGCGGTTGTCTCTACATAGCACATGGTCATGAAATTTCCGACAGAACACGGAGTGGGACAAGAGCCAATCTTCGTATCGCCAGCATTTGTTACACAATGTCCACTGTCGGAAAACGTTCGATCACAGAAAAGCAAACACCTGCCGATGTCGAGAGGAATATTCCTAGAACATTCCAGATAACGAAACCCGAAAATATTGCCCCACCTAACTACAAGGAGATTCCTTTAAGGGACAATGATTCAAAACTAGTTGCTCGCATTGGCACCGAATTAGAACCTGAATTGGAAGCCAACTTAATCCAGTGCCTCAAAGACCACATTGATATATTTGCATGGAACTCTTCCGACTTCCCTGGAATAAGTCTCAGTGTAGCGGTCCATTGCTTAAACATCACCCCAGGGAAGAAACCAATACAACAAAAGAAACGACACTTTAGACCCGAGAAAATAAAATCATCAAAGACGAAGTCCAAAAGCTCCTGGAGGCAGGATATGTGGAAAAGGTCCAATATTCAGAATGGCTCTCTAATGTGGTGGTGGTTCCAAAGCCTGGCCATAGATGGAGATTGTGTGTCGATTTTACAGATTTAAACAGATACTGCACAAAGGACTCCTATCCTCTACCATCTATTGACCAAATTGTTGACTCCACAGTCGGTTATGAATTATTGAGCATGATGGACGCATTTCAGGGATATCATCAGATATTCCTATCCCCAGAAAATCGGTTCAAAACAACCTTCATAACTGAAAGTGGCATTTATTGTTACAAAGTAATGCCCTTCGGACTCAAGAATGCTGGAGCTACATATCAACGGATGATTAACAGATTATTTCAAGCACAATTAGGACAAACCATGGAAGCATATGTTGACGATATGCTCGTAAAAAGCAAGAAAGCAGCGGAGCACATAACCCATCTGACAGAAGCCTTCAGCATTCTGTGAAGGTATCAGCTAAAGATAAACCCCACCAAGTGTACCTTCGGCGTTCGGAGTGGAAGATTTCTAGGTTACATGGTGTCCGAAAGAGGAATTGAGGCAAATCCTGAAAAAGTCACAGCTTTGCAAAATATGACCCCACCACGAACCCTAAAAGAAGCTCAATCCCTTGCCGGAAAAATGGCATCCCTTGGCCGGTTTATCTCTCGATTAGGAGATAAGGGACTACCATTTTTAAAGCTATTCGAAGGAGACAAAGCTTCGAATGGACCTCAGAATGCGATCAGGCATTTCAAAAACTAAAAGAATACTTGAAATCCCCCCAAACTCTAGTAGTCCCGCAGTCCCAAGAAAGCTTATTTGTTTATCTTGCCGTAACAGAAGCGTGAGTGCCGTATTAACTCGAGAAGAAGGAAACTCACATAAACCCATCTATTATGTGAGTAAAATTCTGCATGGAGCCGAAATAAAATATATGGAGATTGAAAAATTCGCACTTGCTCTGGTCACTGCAGCCAAACGTCTCCGCCCTTACTTCCAGTCGCACCCCTTCATCGTCCTTACAAATCAGCCACTGAAACAAGTCCTCTCAAAACCTGACATCTCCGGAAGATTAATAAAATGGGCGGTAGAACTCAGTGAATATGACATTACCTACAAATCAAGAAATTCCCAAAAAGCCCAAATACTTGCAGACTTCGTCGCTGAAACCACCAGAGCCCCTACAAGTGAAACATCGTGGACACTTCATGTCGATGGATCATCCACCTCCCGGCACGGAGGTGGAGGAATCGTGTTACATGAAATAAATGGCGAGACCATAAAGATAGCAGCCCTCCTGGATTTTCCCGTCACAAATAACACTGCTGAGTACGAATCTCTCATACTAGGACTTGAGATCGCAACACAGCAAGGAATCAAGAATCTTATAGCTCATACTAATTCTCACTTGATCTATGAACAATATATGAAAACATTTGAAACTCGTGAGGACATTTTAAACCAATATCTGGAGAGACTTCGAAAGTTGACTAAGACTTTTCTAAGTTTTCAGTTACTCCAAATACCTTGCACGAAAAATACCAACGCTGATACTCTATCTCGTCTCGCATCACACTTGGAAACCCAAGATGGACAAACAATACAAATCCTGATACGAAGGAAGCCCGCGGTGGAACCACCAGCTTCGCCCAGAAAAGAAATTTTAATGACGTCCGACAAGACCAACTGGATGACTCCCTTAATCAGATACTTGAAAGAAGGAATCCTACCCCCAAACAACATGGAAGCCCGACAGGTACGGAACCGGGCCTCACGATTCACTCTCATAGATGGAGAGCTATACAAGCGAAGTTTTGAAGGACCTTTTCTCCGATGTATTATGCACCCACAAACCCAACTCTTGTTGTAAGAAATGCATGATGGCGAGGGAACCAGCCACATCGGAGGACGGGCTCTAGTAAAAAAAATTGCACCTCCATGGTTTCTACTGGCCCTCTATGCTCCAAGACGCCTTAGATTATGTCCGACGATGTGAAGAATGTCAGCGACATGGAAACTGTATACCTCGTCCAGTCACACCCATGACCGGGATATCAACAACATGCCCTTTCGACACCTGGGGAATAGATATTATCGGACCACTCCCACCAGCCACCGGACAAAGATGCTTCATCATTACAGCAACCGAATACTTCACCAAATGGGCGGAAGCTGAAGCTATGGCTAAAATAACAGAAAGAGATGTAATTCGTTTCCTGTGGCGAAACATTGTATGTCGATTCGGAGTACCACGAGTCCTCGTCATAGACAATGGACAACAATTTCGAGGAGCAAAAATAGCTAACTGGTGTGCCACCCTACAAATTCAGCAGAGATTCACGTTTGCATACCGTCCGAAATCCAATGGGCAAGTAGAGGCACTCAACATAATCATTCAACTTGGACTAAGAAAGAAATTGAAAGATCGCAAAGGAAATTGGGCGGATGAATTACCAGGAATTTTATGGTCATATAGAACCATCGTATCTACTTCTACAGGAAACACCCAATTTGCTCTAACATATGGATCTGAAGCTATTTCGATCACCGACATCGCCTTCGGAGCATATCGAGTCATCTCCTATAATCCAGAGGAAAATGCAAAAAATCGAATAATAGATCTAGAGCTCTTAGATGAAGTAAGAAATGTGGCGCAAGCAAGGTTGACAAAATACCAGAATCAGTATCGGAAGAAGAAAAAACCCAGACAAAACAGAGAGGAACCTCAAGAAGGTGAGCTCGTATTAAAGAAACTCATGACCCCAAGCAGCCAAGGAAAATTGCAGCCTACCTGGGAAGGACCCTATCAGCTACTAAAAAAATACCCCAATGGAGCATGCCGATTAGCCACTCTTGGCGGACGACTTCTTCCTCATACATGGAATCAAGAAAACATCAAAAAATTCTATGAAAGCTCGTGAAAGTGTCCTCCAAATCTTTTTTCATTCATGTACCAAAATAAATGACATTTACGCTTTTCAGCGATATTCGCGCTTTTCAGCAGAATTGTCACAAAACGACATTCACGCTTTTCAGCAGAATCGTCGATAAAAATAAATGACATTTACGCTTTTTAGCGATATTCGCGCTTTTAGCAGAATTGTCACAAAACGACATTCACGCTTTTCAGCAGAATCGTCGATAAAAATAAATGACATTTACGCTTTTCAGCGATATTTGCGCTTTTCAGCAGAATTGTCACAAAACGACATTCACGCTTTTCAGCAGAATCGTCGATAAACATAATAATGACATTTACGCTTTCCAAGCGATATTCATGCCTTTCAGCAGAATTGTCCCAAAATGACATTCACGCTTTTCAGCAGAATCGACGATAAAAAAAAATTCACGCTCACGAGTAAAATCTAGGGCTTCATAAAATGGTACTCCAACAGAGTGGTCCTAGACCTTTGGTCTTAGCCCAATTAAAACAACGCCCTTCCAATAGTCATTCAAGTGGCCATCCTCACCATCAAATACAGAGGCTTCCACAATAAAATGAAAAGATTCACATGATTGGTTTTCTGAACTACAAAAATTGTTAGCTGAGCATCTGGTCCAATTCTTAGCCAATTGTTAAACAATTCCACACAAGTTACCACAAATACCACATAGAATTTTTGCTCTGCCTAAACTTCATTTGTGCAGCCAATTTCGACAGCTTATGACACCCAGAACAATCTCTCCTTCAGCTACAAGACAAAGCAACTTACCACCACCCTTAAGCAATCCTCATGACCCATCAAAGGACTTCAATAAACCAATATGTAGCCAGCTCAAGACCAAACAAAACAAGTTTATTTTTCCCTTCTCACTTTCTTCTTTTTCTCACTTCCTTCCTCCTCTCTTCACAGCCATACCTATCCTTTCTATAGGAAAACACAGGCGAAACCTCTTTTAAAATTAATTTTTACGTATGTGATAGCTAAAGTTTTCCCTAACCAACTTCACCCACAAGATTATTATTCTACACAAACCCCAAGTCTTCCTCAGCTACCAGTGGAATTGAAGGGAATATTTTTCTCCAAATAAATAACTAGTGACCAGTCAATCTTTATTACACACCCTCTGTTCTAAGAAGGCCCATGATTTGGTGCAAAAGTTGCAATGAAAATACCAACAGCAGCCAAAATTCCAGATTTGACAAACGCAGACAAACATGGCTGAAATCAAATAATAAAATATATGCATCATACTACATAGCCGAAAAGATTCCAAACAGAGGAAAAATGGAAAATCACCCCTACAATCCCCATTATTACTTAACTATCTGTCCTACCCGCTATTATTACCAGACACCTAAAATTTAAAATAAATACCGGAGATACAAGTACCATATTACTTGCTAAAAACCTAAATAAAATAAGAAAATTCGTCATACACAGGTGAGCTACCCTGGATTAGTTCATCAAACGAGCAAGTCAGAGCTGCTTCGGCAGCCCAAAGCGCTACAGCACGACGGAAGGACGCTGACCCCAGAAAACGTTGCACATGCGCCTCCCCATGCACCGCCTGAAAAGATTGCCCACACGACAACGTAAGAGACTGAAGGCTCTCCACCTGTTGAGCTAACACCGAAGATATAGACTCCAATTGATGGACTTGTTGAGCCAACAAAGAATAAAAACGCTCCATATGCTGCAACCGAGCCACTGAGGCCTCCATCAAGTCTATCTGCCGAAACATATGCTTCTGAAGCTCCCCCAGCTGATGAAAGACCAGCGACTGCTCCTCCCGAGAGTGTTTGAGCTCCCCCTGATAATTTCCTACCCAGCTTTGTGCCTCCTGTTTGCAATAATCCCATAGGAAACGATATTCCGCTTCCCGTGCCCCAACATGCACCCATCTTTCATCATACCACACGAAGGAAGGGTCACCCACAATCTCACCGGGCCAACCCAGCGCCACCGTCGGACCTGACTCCGAGCCCTCTACCGGCACTTGAAAATATCCATAAGTAAATGGATGGTCACCCGAGTCGAACTCCCTTGAATAAGCAAAAGCTCCTGTAACAATCAAACAGAATGTCAGCCAAACGAACAAAGAAGGAGAGAGCACCCAGAAAAAATAAACATACCTTGCATGATGAACGTAGAATGAAGTGAGAAGAGACCCCTGTAGCACCGATTATAAACGAAAATTACTTTGCGTTGGCAGTAAAAATGCACCATCCTACTACCACGTGGAGGAAGCCCGTAAATGGAAGAATGAATGTTCTTTCTTCAAAGAAAGAACAATTCGGAGAGGGGAGATATGATCAGGCCAAGAAAATCCAATCCCAGATGGGCCTATCCACCATGGACCAAAAATCCAATACTGCCCCAGCTACATTGGCCCATCAGCAGGCCTGATCCACCAATTACCATTCTGCCTGTTTTGCCCCCAAGTGAAGATGCAACAAAATTAACTACAAGAGAATGCCAGATGGAAGGAGTTGTTGTCCACCAATCTGCAGATAGAGAATTCTGCACCAACATGTGTCCACCAATAACATGAAGCAAGCTGCTCCCAATCTCCTATAAATAAACTAAATACGTGAGAGGAAAAGGGACATTCGAGGAAACCTAAAAAAAAGTTCATCAACAAAAAAGCTGTAAAATTGGGGAAATAAATGCATTCCCAGATTCGAGATTTTGGCCCCAAGTCCCCCTAGCCATATTTTGTTCCCTTGTATTTATATTACTCCGCGGAAAATAGTATATAAATCATTACTAAAACAGGAAAATAATCCGACCAGATCAAGTATCACAAACTCTGAGCACATTGGTGGCAAGTGTACCTTTCCTAGTCCTATATCGGGACTGATCATCGGTTGAAGCATGGATTGGTATGCATGTCCCATCCAGAGCACCCAAGCATTCCTTACACACAAAGATACTGATATGTTTGCAATCATTCGGTTTTAATCAATGTTCAATAGGTCAGTGGGGGGCATTGTGGTTACCTGGAAGCAACTCCACCGTCTGTTTCTGCACTCTAAATCTACAGGCTTAGGGGAAACTAGAAATCTATTCTCCAGTTTGATCACGGTAGGAAATACCTCATGGAAGGTCGCACTTATTGTTTGGCCACTCCTCTGAAAATCCATTTGAGGAGTCTTATTCTTATGGTGGTGGGACAATGATCGAAGGAAAATGATGGCCTTCTCCTGAACCGAAATATATTGATCATCCTTGAGGCCACCCTCGACTCATAGGACCCTATACAGCTTTGTGAAGGCTATCTTATGCATCCTAAGATTATGGAAGCAATCTCGGTTGTTCCCTTGTGCTAGTCTTTCCAAAATTCACCATTTTAAAAAAAAAATAATAATAATCTAAAACCAAGTAATTAGGCAGAGCTTTGCGCTTACATTTCCATTGTGATTTCTCGTATTCCTCTTGCCTCACCAATTCGACAAGGACCAAGAAACAGTCGTCAGAAGATTGAAGAAGAAAAGTAATTGTTTATGGTCTATGACGCTATGAAACAGATTGAAGAAGAAAAGTAATTGTATATGGTTCATTGTAAAAGTAACCTCAAATGAAAAAATCTCAAATATCAACATTTAATCATACAATGAAACATAAGGCAATACACTAGCACAATGAAACATATAAGGTAGTACGATCAATTGAATAAAAAATCTTAACACTGAAATCTCAAATCTGAAATACCAACACCGAAAGCTAAGATCTCAGCAATGCAATCTCAACCTAACCGTGAACTTTTTCCAACCCTAACATACTAAAATACAAACATAATCATATAAACCTAGTTGCATGCAAGCATTGGCGATCCCAAAAATGCTTCAATATACACATAAACACCCAGATGTAACAAATTTGCACTAAACACCCAGATCTAAAAAATACTTCAATCTACAACTAAGAAATTTTACCTTTGAAGTCAGTAAGTATACAGTTGTGCAAAGGGATATTGCGCCTGCTTTTGTCAAAGTTTTGAAGTTTTTTGTCAATGAAGACGGACGATTGCAAACCTACAACACAGAAAAAATGAATCAGTGTGCGGGAATACAGGATAACAAAGATGAAGACGGGACGGTCGAGAATACATACGAACCTAAACGAAGGCAAATATGCGGCGGTTGACAAGACACACGGGCGAGAAGCAGGGGGGCCGGAAGAGCCATGGTCCCCCAGGATTTTAATTTTTTTATATATATGTTAAAAAAATTATTTTTGTAGTTTGGTCCCCCAAAAATATTGTAATTATATTTGTTTTGGGTTAATGTATAAGGTCTGTTTAGATCAGTTGGTAAAGTGAAAGTTTTTAACCTTGTGGTTATGGGTTTGATTCCCCTGGGCGCTTTATTCATTATTTTAAAAAAAAAAGTAACAATTGA
Organism: Pinguicula moranensis; assembly: GCA_028565015.1. NCBI lineage: Eukaryota > Viridiplantae > Streptophyta > Magnoliopsida > Lamiales > Lentibulariaceae > Pinguicula > Pinguicula moranensis. The sequence continues at coordinate 12,573 of JAOWBN010211103.1, read as the reverse complement.
GGTCCTATGGGAGTCAAGCCTAGGTTGTTGAATGCAAAGTCCAGAATGTTAACCACTGAACCTTGATGACATTTCATCGATTCCAATAGGCCTTTGTTTTCATATTTTGTTCGGATAGTTTTTTATTATATTATTTTAATAATTTTTTAATATAATTGTTTCTTACAATTTAACGTTTTGCTTAATTGTTGATCAACCAAAGTAGGTCCCACTGAGAGTCGAACCTAAGTTGTTGGATGCAAAGTTCAGAATATTAACCACTACATCATAGAGCCTTGATGACATTTTATCAATTCTAATAGACATTTGTTTTCATATTTTGTTCGGATAGATTTTATTATATATTTTTATAAATTTTTAATATAATTATTTTTACAGTTTAATATTTTGCTGGATTGTCGATCAATTAAATTGGTTGATTCGACTTGTTTTAACTAATTTATTTTTTATTATATTTTTAATAATCTTTTATAGTTAATTAATATAATTCTAATAGGTTGATTCTACTTATTTTGACTCTTCCAATTTCTACTGCAACATCTGAACGTTTACATCCGATCGGAGTAGATCCGATCCAATCCGATATACTATGCTCGGATCGAAAAAATTTGACTCACTCACTTAATTTTTTGACTCCACACCTAACGTCAGTTAGCAAGATGGAGCACTCCACAATATCAATCGTTTCAGATTCATTCAGGGCATTCCACTGGACACCCTCTGTTCAACAAAACGCAAGTGCTCCATTTTCGCCCTCAACTACTCAAGAAATCTATCTTTTCCTGGAGGGGATCACTTCTGGGTGAGGATGGTGTTGGGATTTGTGTATAATTTCAAAAAAAAAATCAAGAATAAGGCAGAATATCAAGAGAACATTCACTTGGTAATAACATGAATCTAAGCTTAAAGGATTGAAGAAATTGTACCTCAATTCTGGATTTGAAATCTTCCTCGAATCCTTTTCATTTATGATCCCGAAATCCTTTTCGAATCCGTTTTAGTTGTGATTCAGAAATCGTTTTCAGTTGTGATCCTGAAATCCTTCTCGAATCCTTTACAGTTGTGATCCCGAAATCCTTTTCAGTTGCGGTCCCAAAATCCTTTTCGAGTCCTTTTCAGTTGTGATCCCGAGTCTCCAATTGAGAAAAACTCCAATGTGTTCACTCATTGACAAAAAGGAGATGGTTGTTAGACCTCTGTTCGTGATCGAGAGAGTTTTAAAATCTAATTTATGTTCTTTTCAGAATTTTAGTCTGGGTCCTTACTATGAGAAGAAGAGAGAGGGGAGCTTTTATCACGTTGGGAACGTGAGAATCGGTTCTCACATTCCCAACGTGAGAAACGGCTTGGGGTGTGGGGTGGGGGAGTTTTGATTTATCCACAACTCCCTCACATGGACACAAGGGATTAAATCTCTTGTGCCCCCAATTAGGCTTTCCTAACCCAATTGGATTAAATCTCCAATTGGAGATTTAATAAATGGATTGGGCCTTTGATTAAATTCCAAGGCACAATTCGTTACCCTCTTGAGTTGGGCTCGATCCCATCGAGGCCCAATTCTTTTCTTCTCATCCGGGTCGTTGAATTAATCATGTCTGATACATTCAACTCAATTCAGTTTTGATCTGATCACGAAATTAATTAATCATATCCCACATAATTAATTTATTATTTTCCAATTTTTCAATTAGAGCGACCCATTAGGATCTATATCTGAATCGATAATAAATTAATATCAATTAATTTATAAATCATAATTGGCATCTAGTAATGCATTATAATCATCTGAAACAATATAGATAAATCTTTATCCTTTATTATTCTTTGTATTAATTCCTTCGTCTCGTAATATCCATTTAATTAATGTCAAGTGTAGTAACGCGTCATCCTTGACCATTAATTAGTTTTCATGATCCTCAGTGAATAATTCTTTATAAGTGATTATCTCATAATCACGAATGCATGCTTAGCAATCATCACTGCATCAAGGGGCCCAGGGATATCAACAATCTCGCAGGAAGCGAGATGGACGAATGTACCCTATTGTTTATTCATGACTTATGACTCACATATATCTGAAAATGACATTTATAGGCATCGGTTAAAAGAAGCGTTTGATAATTCCACAAGATATATGTTTGTCATCTAGAATCATGAATATCTCAGATAATAGAATTAATACTATTTGACCCTAGTGATGGCACAAACACAATCCTTACAGTAGGTCAAATTTGGTCGTGTCCAATAATGTGTACCTTGTACACGTATATCTATGTGATTTAATAGATACCTCGTATCAATGATCTGTGAAACATGATCATGCATTAATTCAGACACTAGTCTTTATTGTCACCTAACGTTATGAGTTAATGACATAAGACCAGGGACTTGTTTTAGAGTTTCAAGTATTTCTATGGAGTTCCACAATTTGAGTCATCAATCCAAATGATCCATGTAAACATAAAACTCAAGCAACAAATACATTTTGTTTATGAAGCTAATAAGTGCACCATCAACAATGATTGGTGCTCTAGGTCACTATTCCAACAATCTCACACTTGAACTAGAGCCAATCAAGTACCTCGTACTAGGCTCGAAATGTTCTATACAAATAATTTAGCCCTAAACCCAATCTCTTACATATCGTATACCCATGGCACCGACATGCCTCCCATGCCTCGCTAAGGGGAGTGGTTTAGTTAGTGGATCAGCTGTGTAGCTGTCCGTACCTGCTTTGCACATTTTGATGTCTCCATTCTCTATAAATTTCCGAATAGCATGATACTTGCGCTTGATTTGCATGGTGCGCTTGCTGGATCTGTAATCCTTCGCATTTGCAATCGTTAAAGTGTTGTCGTAATAAAGTTCTATCGGATCTATAATGCTGGGAACTACACCAAGTTCATCACCGAACTCTCGCATCCAGATCCTCATCTTGCCTGCCTCGCAAGCAGCCATGCAACGGTGGATTCAGCAGTGCTGTCTTGCATGGAACTTTTCCAACAGACTGCCCCACCATTGAGCACGTATACATACCATGTCTGTGATTTTGAGTCATCATGGTCGGTCTAGAAACTAGCATCACAGTACCCCGTAGCCGTGAGATGCTCCTCCTCACTGTAGATCAAAATTAAATCCTTAGTTCTTCTCAAGTACTTAAAGATGTTCTTGACTACTGTCCAGTGATCCTCCCCGGGATCCCTCTGAAATCTACTCGTCATGCTCAGCGCATAAGACACGTCAGGGCGTGTACATAGCATGGCATACATGATCGATCCAATCACCGATGCGTATGGAATCATGCTCATCTTCTCTCTTTGCTCATGTGTCCTAGGGCACTGAGACACACTGAGAGAGATGCTATGCGACATAGGCAGGAAACCTCTCTTGAAATCCTGCGTGTTGAATCTTTCCAACACCTTCTCTACGTATGTACATTGACTCAAACCCATGAGTCTCTTTGATCTATTACGATAGATCCAGATACCTATAATATAGGTAGCCTCGCTCAAGTCTTTCATTGAGAATGTCGTACTCAATGATGCCTTCACAGATTCGAGCATGGGAACATCGTTCCCTATCAAAAGAATGTCATCGACATATAACACCAAGAATACTACCGAGCTCGTGGAGGTAAATAGCGAAGAAATCGCGGTGAAATCGCAAATTTGGCACCGGAAATTGTTTTTGTCTAGGGTTACAACGGAATTTCCGTCGACACTTTTTTTTACTTCTGCCTTTATATGATGGGCCGCAAATAATATTTTTTTTTCTGGGCGATCCCCAACATTTAATGAAAAAAATTGGGGCAAAATTTGTTTTGAAGCGGGCCAAATTGATTCTTTTTTTAAAAAAAACATTTGGGCGGCCGACTGTTTGGGCTGGAAAAATGTTTGTTTTTTTTCGAAAAACTCTTGGGCCAAACAAATAGTTTTAATTATGTGTTAAAGCCCAATTTATTTATGTGTTAAATAAAATTCCTAGTATGCATATTAGTGCAATTTAATTCTTAGTATGTATAATTATGAATTAAATTTATTTTGCTTAGTGCAATTTAATTCTTAGTATCTATTATTATGAATTAAATTTATTTTGCATAGTGCAAATTAATTCTTAGTATACATGATTAAGAATAATATGCTAAGTTCAATTTAACTCTAAGTATGCTTGTGTGAATTAGAAATTAATTTTACTAGAGAATACATTTCCAACAAATAAAATTAATGAACAAATAATTATTAACTATGTGTTAATAATTAAATGGTGATAATAAAAATCATATTGCAATCATTATTTCAAATTTTAAAAGAAATCCGTATTAATCGTGTTCGTGATGGGTTGTTTAGGATTGGTTGTAAGTGTAACCCTTGTGATTCCATTAGACATCTGGACTCTTCACGAGGAATGATAGCGCTGTCTAAGAAGCTGATTATCGGAATTATAGTACGAGATCAACTATCTGGGTGCTTACCGAATCGGTTAAGGATCCCATTTGAACCAATTTAGATTCTTTTGATAGTTTCAAAAAAAATTCTTTAACTATGTGCTAAGAGAAAATAGAGTTGTTATACGTTAACAATTTATTTGTGCTAATTATTTTTGCTAGAACGAATAAAATTAAACAAAAAATGCTCTACAACAAAAACCATCAAATTGTTACAATTAAAAATTACATGTGCAAATATATTTGACTGTATGTATTACTATGTGTTTTTACCTGAATTTGTTTGAATACGTGAACCTTAGATTTTCATAGAAATTTTTTGGTCATGAGGACGTGATGATTATGAGCCTAGCAAAATTTTTGAACGTATAACATAATCCTAAATTTTTCACAGAAAGTCTAATTTTAAAATTGTCTAATGTCATTCTTAAAATATACTCGCAGAAATGGCACCCCCTAGTATGATTAACGAGCTATGTTCCAGTGATAAGTTAACTGGATTAAACTATGACATCTGGTCCATGAAGATTCAGTATCTCCTGCACAAGAAAGACGTTATTGAGCATATAACAATGAAGAACCCGAAAAAACCTTTCCAAACTACGAAGCATGGGCCAAGAAGGATCGTAGTGCATGCTACGCTATGTTGTACTGTATGCATGATGACATAATTGACACGTATGATATAGAAACCATGGCCAAGTTCATATGGGACAAACTTCAGGAGAAATATGACTAGCATCAGCTACAAGGCTCCGTGCTTTGTACCTAAATTGGCTTCAGTACAAGATTGACTTGAGTTGACCTGTACTTGAACACCTCCAAATCATGAGTACCATGCTTTGCGATCTCAAGGCTGGCAAGATCGATATTTCTAAGTTTGAACAAGTGAATAATGTGATCCATTCACTACCTGATGAAAGGGAAGACAGGCGTTGGATTCCCTTCAAAACTTTGATGAATCATGACGTGAACATCAAGAAACTCGCTGACATATTCAAGCATCTCGAGCTTGAAGAAGAGAGCCTGCGAGCTTTCGCACCCTCCGTCAAAGTTCTTGCTACTCATGGGGAAAACCTTAAGAGAAACAAGAAATTTGGTAAGTCAGCAAATAAGACTTAGAAATTTGTTCCAAGAAAGAAAATTACTAAACAGCCCAAGGCTAACGGCTCCAAAAATATGGCACATGTGAAATGTTATAACTGCGAAAAGAAAGGACACTACTCTCGGGACTATTCCGAGCCTAAAAAGGTACCTTACTCTCAAAAATGCATTTGCTCCTATGCATTAGTTGCTAACTTCTTTCCGAAATGGATTGTTGATTCAGGAGCATCCCAGCACATAGTGAATGACCGTGCTAGATTTGTCGAGTTTCATCACTATGGTGCCAAAACACGAAGCGTAACCATGGGGAATGGCAGTGAAGAGGATGTCATCAGTACTGGCACCTACAATCTCCAGCTTCGTTGCGAGAACACATTGCTGTTACATGACACACCGTTGTTATTTAGTTTTAGTTGTTTCTTTGTGACAATTTGGTTTTTCATTTAATTTTCATCCTAGTCGATTGAAAATTGAGTATGATGACGATGTGTTTGGTCACGGCTCATACAAACATGTTTTTTACATTCTTGATTTGGATTATGTTTATAATGATTCAATTAATTCATCCATTGCCTTTGTTTCAAACAATGCATAACTTCTAAATCTGTTAAATGGCATGCTAGACTTGGTCACATTGGCCAAGATAGGTTAAACAGACTTGCTAAGTACGATCTATTTTACCAACTCACAAAGGCTAAGTTGTCTGTGTATGAACCTTGCTTAGCTGGCAAGGCTAGGAAGAAGCCTTTCGGTAAGGCTTCTTGAGCCTCAAGTCCAATAAAATTAATCAATTATGACATTTGCGGACACATGAGCTTGAAAGCACGCTATGGAGCTTCTTATTTCATACCCTTAATATACGACTACTTGCATTTTGAACGCGTGTATCTATTGTCTCATTGCCATGAAGCACTTGATGTGTTCAGAAGCTACGTAGTAGAAGTAGAGAATTGGATAGAAGAGGTAAGATTCTTCGAATCGACTATGGTTGCGAGTACCTTTCTGATCTATTCAAAGGGTATTGTGATGAAAATGGCATAGTGAGGCAACTTACAAATTCCTTATACCCCGCAGCAAAACATTGTTGCAAAACGTATGAATTGTACTTTGCTTCATATGGTTAGGTTTATGATGGTGCAAACCAACCTATCCATTAACTTTTGGAGAGATGCATTGCTTACGCTAACATACATCTTCAATAGAGTACAAAGGAAGAGTGTGTCCACCACTCTATATGAGTTATGGAATGGAAGAAAGCCAATCTTGGACCATATGCGACCATGGTGTACGGCGGGCTATGTGCACAACCTAACCCATCAACATGAAAAACTTGGTCCAAGAGCAACCAAGATGGTGTTTATTCGATACCCCGAACATTCAAAAGGATATGTAATATTTGGTGAATACTCGAATGGGGGCATGACTGAAATCCACATTCGCAATGGCGAATTCCTAGAGGATCAGTTCCTAACTATCGGAGAAATAAAATAGAATGGTCAATTGTATGAGTAGCAACATGATTCGTCACTATCTCTTGGTGTGGGAAAGAATAAGTTTCAAACCACCCAGAATAGTGTAATCCCACCTATTCGAAGTGGGAACTTGCTACATGAGGGGTAACATTAAACAAAGGTAATTCCTCAAAATTTCATGCCTAGAAACGAGATCAGTTGTCAAAATCTAAGCAATGATGATGTGATAACTAGCCCCAAGAATCATAGTGTTAGTGGGAGCGACCCTTCTCACACTGTCATCCCCACGAGCCAAAGGGCTAGTGGGAGTAGACCCCCAACCAGTAAAGTAGAAGATCTTGTTAACCGAATGAGTGAACGCGGAAAAATTCCTTGACCATACTTTTAGATCAAAGAAGAAGTATTTTTCTACGCTCCTTTGGAGGTAGAAGAGCCTATCTCTTATCAAGAGCCCATGGACTCACCTGATAGACAAAATTGGCCAAGTGCTATAAATGATGAAATGGACTCGATGCAAACAAACAAATTCTAAAAGCCTGACTCGTGGCGAAAAGGTTTGACCCAAATCGAGGGTATAGACTATGAAGAGACATTTTCTCCTGTGGTGAGAATTGCCTCTATTCGCCTACATCTATCCCTGGTGGCCCATTTGGATCTCGAACTATTCCAAATGGACGTAAAGAATGCATTTCTCAATGGAACACTTGAGGAAGAAATCTACATGGATCAACCTGTTGGGTTTATCTCAGCAGGACAAGATGATAAGGTATTTCGTCTTAAAAGATCTATATATGGACTTAAACAGTCTTCCAAATTGTGGTACTTCAGATTTCATGAGGCCAACTTCGTATAGCTTTACCATGATAGATGAAGATTATTGCGTGTATGTACTAAAGATAAATGAAGGAATCATATTTCTCTCCTTATATGTCGACGACATACTACTGGCTGGAATAACATGAGAATGATCAACGCCACCAAACAGTGGCTATCTTCCATCTTCGAGATAAAGGATATGGGTGAAGCTAGGTATGTCCTAGGCATGGAAATATGCAGAAACTGTTCTAAGAGAATGGTTGGTTTGTCTCAGCAGGCATATATAAATAAAATCTTAGAGCTTTTCAGGATGCATTAAACTAAACCCGTTGACACTCCTGTTGTAAGGGTTTGACACTAAGCCTCCATCAATGCCCAAAAATAGATAGAGCAAAGGAATAAATGAACAATGTTCACTATACAAGCGCTATAAGGAGTTTGGTGTACGCCATATTATGTACACGGCTAGACATCTGCTTCGTGGTTGGGTTGGTGAGCCGTTACCGAAGCAACTCGGGGTCTGCTCATTGGAAAGTAGTCAAGAGGATTTTTGTTACCTTCGTGGAACGATCGATCTAGTTTTATTCTATCAAGGGGGAGACTTGTGTTTGAGAGGTTCACGAATGTCGATTGGGGAAGTGATATGGATGTGTCCAAGTCAACGTTTGGATATGTCTTCATCCTTGGTGGAAGAGCTATATCTTGCTGCAACAAGAACCAAGGCTGCATCACTTTGTCAACTATGAAAGTAGAATATATCGCATGCAACGTAGTAGTGCAAGAGACACTTTAGCTTAAAGATTTTCTACAGTACCTTAATTTGGTTTCGAGGCTCGATGATCCTATAGAAATGAAGTACGATAATACTGAAGCAATTCAGTTCGCTAAGGATCCAAAATTCCATAGGAAGATAAAGCACATCCAGAGACGTTACGACTTTTGTTCGAGATGCTATCAACAAAGTGAATATAAATATCAAGTATATTTTTATTGACAAGATGATTGTCAATCCGATGACCAAACCCATTCCTAGAGATGTGTTCAGAGATCATGTATAGGATTACGTAGGTTTTGATAACATATTGTAAATGATAAGGACATATTTTTGCAACAATTGATCATGAAGTAAAATTGACGTTTTCTTTCAATTGAGCAATACTCTCGTGTATGCAGTCAAAATTAATAAAGCATAATAAATGTCACAAAAGCTTAATGATTGGCCGTATCACACAGGAAATCACCCTTATGCTTGCGTAGCATGAAGGATGAGACTGATAAATGTTCTAGACAGTTCCTTCAGTAGGTCTGAAATGAGATTCAGAGTGAATCGAATTTGAAATGTTTGGGTTTTCACATTAAAGATTTGAAGCCAAATGTAGAGGATAAAGACTAAGTATATTTATCAATGTCTACGATTCGCATGGCATAAGTATGTGACATGCCCACCTAAGTGGGAGTCATGCCATGACACAAATATCATACTGTGTGTGCTGCAGAACGACCATTGTAAAAATGATAAAAGAATTTTCTGATTGTCATTGTGTGATCACATGGACATACGTTTGTCCACTTAGATATTACTCTTTGACTTAGAGCTATTGCTTGAAGTTGAGACTTGATGATGCTACTTTAGTATGTCATCCAAAGGCTAGGATCTATATAGTCCAACGGACCATGTTAGGAAAGCAGTCGAGTTGATATGGATGGTCATTAGTGTCTAAGGAATAATCTATCTAGCTTCACCATATTTGTCCTGGCAGTTGCATTAAGTACGTTACCAAATATTGTATAGCTTAAAGGGATACGTAGCTATCGGTGATGCAAAGAGAGTTTGGGGTATCGTCGCTTTGAAAGTGTCATGTTATTTAAATAATTACTTAATATGACACTATTATTTACTTTATGGTTGCACGACTCATTTTTTGTATGAAGCATCGGTTTGAAAACTATATTTTGTAATACGACTTATGTAGCCAAGTGGAAGTTGTTAGACCAAATAATGTAAATATGTCTAGTTGAATTAATTATTGTAATTGATTTGTTTGTTATCTAATATTAAGACTTCTAATTAGAGTAGGATTCTAATACCTAATTAGGTTTAGCGTCAATTATGTAATTATACGTTAATTACTAAACTCTAATCCCTCCCCATATATAGGGCGCTCAATAGGTCTATTTATTGATTAGACAATTTTTATTTTCATGTGTTGAGACTTAGAAACATATATACAGTTTTTCTCGAATTGCTGGTTATCATTTATGAAGGCAGAGATATGAGTTCGTGGATTACAATATGACTCTTGTAGACTCCTGTTCGTGTTCGTGATATAATCAACCAGAACATTACGGTTCTATACACTTCCGCATTAAAAGTATGAATCTAATGTCCTATTTATTCATTATTAGATTTTTTCTAATTAGATCTACATGATTGACCATCACAAAAGATACTTATCAAATGTATGAAAATGAAAAAGTGAAGTTGAAAGCCTTTCTGAAAAAGAATACACAAAGAATTTGTAACACGACAAATACATGGACGAACTATATTTATCTAACGGCTCAATTTATTGATAATAAGTGGACATTGCAAAAGAAGATTTTATATCTTCGTGCAATTGATAGCCATAAGGGAGTGTTGAAATAGCTCTTGAGTGATGTAATTAAGAAATGAGGGATTCATAAGCTTTTTACCATCATTAAGGATAATGCAAAATCAAATGATGTGGTTGTATCTTATTTGAAGTCAATGATGGATCCTTGGAGGACAAATGACAAGAGGAGAATATTTACATATGAAACTATATGCGTCCTGTTGCTCATATTATTAACCTGGTAGTGTAAGATGGGTTAAAAGAGAAGGCACACTTGAAGTGGTAGAGTGTATTAGGAATATTGTGAAGTTAATTAGAGTTAGCACATCTAGATTTCATGTCTTCGTAGATGTGTTAAGAATGAAGGAATGTAATCAAAAAAGTTATTGTGTGCTGATGTGCCAACCATGTGAAATTCCACGTTCCTAATGTTAGTTGTTGTTATTAGCCTTGAGAAAGCATTTTGTGCATATGAGCTCAATGACAAAATTGGTAGGGATCTTGCAAAGTTGGATTCCAACATTTCTACAGAGGCTGATTGGCAAAAGGCAAAATTCTTGTATCAATTTATGGAGTTTTTCTATAATTTTTTTTTACAGTACCAACATTATTAATTTATAAGTGTTTTACTTGGAAAATGACATTACAAGAGCTATATAGATTTTTCTTAATTCTGTTTCATTACAATAACTTGGGTTTCCCAGAAGAAGCAGGGGCGGAGGGCCCCTGGAATTTAAAAAAAAATAACAAATTTATTTATAAAAATTTATTTTTTTTAATTTGATCCCCTAGATAATATAATAAATATTTGTTCTCACATTATACATAATTGTTTCGCAACTCAGCGATAAGGTTCTTTTTTTCAATTACAAGCACCCAGAGTTTGAATCCCTTTGTCTTTTTTTAGTTCGTTTTTAGCCAATAGCCATCAAAAAAAGAATTGATTAACTTGGGATTCGAATGGCAATTCAAGTATGTGGGTCAGCCACTACAACAGCTGAACATGAATGTTCAATTTAGGTTATATTATTTATATAGAGGTAAAACATAAATTTAAATAAATATTATTTTATTTTTTGGATAATTTTTAATATTATTTATTTTTATATTTTTTTAATATATTTATTTTTGAAATTGTAGTTTAAAAAATTATATTTCGTAAATTAAAAATCTTGACTTATAAAAAAATGTAAAAAAATTTTTACTTTAAATATTCATAGATCAAATCCAAAATAAATTCAGATTCTTGCGATAAATTTTTATTAAACAATATATTTTTAGATATTCACAAAATTTATTGAATTTTTTTTATATCTTTTGCTCCAATTTGAAAAAAAAATTGAAATTTTTCTTACAGTTTAAACTGATCTAACCCGATCTCGCCCACTATGTTCAAACTCAAAAAATTTGGTCCCCTCCTTTTAATTCCAGGCTCCGCCCCTAAAGAAGACACCCGCTAGTGCAACGAAGTAACCCAACTGAATAACTGATACACCCATGCGATCTCTATTAACAAGGAAGTTCTCCATAATCCATATAAAGGGTACATGAAATGAAAAACTAAAGACAGCAGCACATAGTTTTTAAACAGGACTCAACCAGCAGAGTGATCTCATATTCGTCCACATCTCAGACAAACTTGTCAAGGTATTCCTCCACAGTCACATATTTCACTTCAGGATAGAGCTTAGTGGGTTAGAATGCATATCCCACACGGGTTATGTACAAGAATACTAATCAACATACAAGATATTGTGAGCTTACAATCAATCACCTTGGTACTAAGGTTTTTATGAGAGTAGCCAACAATAATTATAAGTTGGTCCATATGTGCACTCGCACCCAGGGCATATGCCCGATTACTTTTGGGCTGGGTCTGGACCCGGGCCTATTTACTGTTGGGCCGGGTCTACTAAAATTAACATGGTATCCGAGCTGATTTGGCTTAACAACTCAGTAAAGATCCAAAGGGCCTATGAGTACCCACAATTGCACAAGCCAACCATATGCAATGGAGCTCTGAGGACATAGTGTCGGTTGTGAGGTACACATGCCTACAATATAAAAAAAAAAAGTCTCAACAGGGCTTGCCTAGTTGGACTTGAGGGAGAGTGTTAGAATACATATCCCACACGGGTTATGA
>JAOWBN010211092.1:0-13920 GCA_028565015.1 Pinguicula moranensis | reverse complement strand
ATCAATCCTTTAAAAAAAATATTTTTCCCTCTAAAATTATTTTTATATGTCCCTCTTAAAAAAAAATTTGGTCCCCCTCGGATTTTTTGCTGCGTTTGCCCTTGAACCAAACCATTATCAAAAATCTGTTCTGGGATTGGGCTCACTTCGATTCAAGATTCAGATTTTGAATTTTATAAATTATGGACAACTTGGTTAAGTCAATAGCAAAAAATTCAAGCAACATAAAAATTATGATGTTATTTATAAGCAAAAATTGAACCCGAACGGATACCCTAAACCCTAATAACCGGGTATCTAAAACTTGAAATACCCTAATCAATTAGGCAAAAAAATTGAATGGTTCAGGTACGGTTACCCTAAACAGGATAAAAGCAATATTGTACTAGTCTAGCTTTTTTTTTAATAATTGAAATATTGTATTAACTATAAAAGCAGTTATGCCAACTGCAAGGTACAGTGGGTGGAACCAGAAGGCTTTCTGGATAATAGCAACTCACTGAGCTTACAATCAGTGCTTGTAATATAGACTAAATTAGAGAAATTGAACAGTAGAGTCTGGGGAACCTTGTCCACTCTGTGATGGTTGTTCCTCTATTGTGAATTTTGCATGCTGTGATCCAGGCCCAGGAACATAGTTGCACACACTCTAGTGGAGTATTGTTTGGTGTTTCAATGTCGAATCTCATGGTATTTCGTTCTCTCCATAAAGTCCATACAACTGCTTGCCAAATGACTTTCCATAGCTCCCAGCCGGTTCTATTGTTGAGCATGTCCATATGGTAGTTATAGTGGGTTTGAACATCTGCCTGCGTGTAATATGTAGTATCAAACCAGTCATATACATCTGCCCAAAGTTAACGAGAATTTGTGCAGTCAATGAATACGTGATACAATTGTCCCACAATGCAGACAAAGCTAATATCAGTTTCTGATTTGTATTCCTCTTCTTATCAGGTTGTCAACAGTTGGCAAACGATTCTGAAATAGTCTCCATGTGTGCAAATGTACACGTTTTGGGGAAACTGTCCCCCAAGCTTTTGCAGGAAATATGTCTTGTTCTTGTGTGATAAGGAGATCATTCCGCAGTGCGAAGTAAGTTGATGAAACGGAGAAGAGGCCTGATGTTTCAGCAGTCCATCTCTATCTGTCAGTACCTGTTAAGTGAACTGCAAAAGGTTTTAGATCAATAAACAACTCCTTAAGCTTCTCTCTTTCTCTACTCCTTAGCAATCTTCGAAATAACACATTCCATTGCCTCAAACCATGGGTAGATATGGATACTTTGAAAATAGTATGATTCTGCTGCGTGCTGATTCTATATAGACCCGGATACCTTAATGCAAAACAGCCATTCACAGTCCAGTTGTAATTCCAGAAAGAGGTTCTGTCACCATCAAATATTTCCAGCTTGATTCTATTATTAAACCAACAACTTCTAGAAATCTTCCAAATGTCTTGCCAATAGCAAGATACATTGTCAGGCAGTGTAATTAAGTTCCAGCTGCATAAGTAATCAGATTGGTGGAAGTACTTGGATTTGATAACATTGCACCAGAGGCTGTTGTTCTCGTTTCGAAATCGCCTTAACCATTTTGCCAATAGTGCCTGATTCATATGTTTGATGTCTCGTATCCCATACCTCCATTCTTGTATTCTTGACAGAGGTTCCTCCTGCACATCCAGCGGATTGGTCGGCTATTTTCTTTACTATGCTTCCATAGAAAGTTACTTAACCTTGATTCTATCAATCTGATTACTCCACTTGGAACCAAGAAAAGTGAGAGCTAATACACTGTCATGCTTGATAACACTGCTTTTATCAAGGCCAATCTACCTGCCATGGATAATAGCTTATTTTCCCAACGTTGTAGCTTGCTGCTGATAGCATCAATAACCGGATTCCACATAGAAAGTCTTCTTGGGTTACCTCCGATTGGAATTCCCAAGTAGGTGAAAGGAAGACTGCCAGTTTTACAATTTAGCATATTAGCACCATCTGTTAGTATATTGTCTTGAAGGTTCATGCCGATTATCCTACTTTTCGCGAAGTTAACCGAAAGTCCTGATATCAATTCAAAAGACCTCAGGATGCCTTTCATGACAAATATATTTTCATAAGTTCCTGCACCAACAAATAGAAGATCATTAGCATACTGAAGATGTGAAATCCTCACTGATCCTACCTTAATTCCAACAAGTTTTCTCAGCGAAACTGCTCTGTTAATAAGGAGATTGAGGCCTTCAACAACTATCAAAAAAAGAAACGGAGATAGAAGATCTCCTTGCCTCAAGCTTCTCTCTAATTTAAATTCGCAGGAGCTGCTTCCATTGACAAGAACCGCAGCATGAGCCAAACTAATGCATTCAGTGATCCATGTGATCCAAATATTGCAAAATCCCATTTTTCGCATCATTAGAATTAAAAATTCCCAATTTACCATATCAAACGCTTTAGAAAAATCCACTTTGAGGAGGATGGAAGCCTTTTTAGCTTTCATGATTGAGTGGATGATCTCATTTGCAAAAAGTATCCCATCTAATATCTGCCTTCCACTTATACATGCCATCTGGTTTATTGAAATCAACTTGTGCATAACAGTCTTCAAACGATTAGCTAGAAGCTTGGAAAGTACCTTGTAGCCGCAACCTATAAGTGATATGGGCCTATAATGATCAATCTGGACTAGATTGTCAATCTTTGGAACGAGAGAGATGAACGTGGAGTTCATAGCCTTAGACAATCTGCCATATCTGTAAAAATCTTTGATGAACTTGATAAAGTCATACTTGATGGTGTCCCAATGTTGTTGAATAAAATTAAAATTAAATCCGTCGGGCCTGGACTTTTTGTAGTATAACAGCTCCAAACCGTAGATCTAATCTCTTCTTCTAAGATTATGGCTGTGATATATATATATATATATATATATTATCCTCAACTGATAAGATGTTTACTGCTGGCAGATTCAATGAAGATCTAGACCATTGCTCAGGAGAGAACTGATTTGAGAAGTGTTGTCTTACTCCAGCTTTAACATCCTCCACGACCTAAGTCCACTCCCCTGCAAAGTGCATACCCCTTATAGAGGTTTTCCTGTTGTTACTCTTGACCTTTGAATGGAAAAATTTGGTGTTATTATCTCCTTCCTTGATCCATCTAATTCTTGATTTCTGCAACATTAGTAACTCCTTGTTCTTTAAGGCCTGATGCAGTTTCATACACAATATAAGTCTTTGTAATCTATCTGCCTCAGAGCCCAGTCCATTTTCAAACTTAGAATCCAGTATGTTGAGTTGGCGTTGAAGCTCCTCTGTTTTGAATTCAGTGTGCCCAAATTCAGTCTTGTTCCAGATGTTCAGATGCTGGCGAAGTAGTCTCAGTTTTTCGCACAATATGAAGCTGATGTGTCCAGTTATATTGTATGAGGACCAGAGAGTTTTAACTATGTCAGCGAAGTTAACATGTCTCTCCCAGCAATTTAGATATCTCAACGGTTTTGGGCCCCAATTCTGCTCTTCCAATTTAAGCATGATAGGACGGTGATCAAAGAGAGTTCTGTCTAGCCCGATTTGAGACAGTCCTGGCCATTGAAGCATCCAGTTTTCAGAGAGTAGGAATCGGTCCAGCCTGCTGTTGCATTCTCCTCCTCGTGATATACACGTATATCTTGTTTTGTGCAGTGGCAAATCAACCAATTCAGCCGATAGGATAAAATTCTTAAACTCTGATATCTCAAATATGGGAGGTGGAGCTTGACTTTTTCTTTCTTCATGTGTGCGAATAGCATTGTAATCACCAGCTAAGCACTACTAATCTGTCATGTTGTTGGTGATTACATTAGACAGGTTCTGCCATAATCTTCGTTTGTTCCGTAGATCATTTGGAGAATAAATGTTGACTATATGAACTGGAATTGCTTCATTTCCCCATGTACCACATAAGCCAAGAATTCCGATTTCGAACCACACGTGTATAAGCTGAAATGCAGCGACTCTCCATAGACAAAGAAGACCTCCAGAGCTACCAATTGCCTCACTGAAACACCAGTCAATCTCATCAGAGGGCCATAATAAATTACAAAAAGATCGATCTATAGAAGATAACTTTGTTTCCTGTATGCAGATAAGGTCAAGTCGTTGCGTTCTGATTAATTTATGAATTTCCGCCTTCTTCTAAAATGTGCCGAGGCCGCGAATATTGTAAGATGCTATTCGCATTTTACTTGGGAGAAATATTGTTGCCGGACCGCGATTTCTTTTTCTTGTTCTTTTTTCCTTTACTCAGGCCTTATCTCTTTCTTCCATCTTTTCTACACGAAGGCAGAGGTCCTCTTTTGAAGTTAGAGGTGTAACTCCTAACTCCATTGCCAGATCTACGAAATCTTCTGCATGAGATTTAACCGGAGTAGAATTTACCAGATTTAATGAAGCTTCTGTAAGGGATATAGCAGGAGTTGCGTTGATTACTGCACTCAAATTGTCCATAAAATCAGCTTGACACTCGCGAATCCATCTGGTGTGTTTGCGGAGTTTATCAGCAGAGGCAGCAGGGGATATAGTTGTGGTTGATACCACACAGTTAGATGGTGCCATGTGTGAGTCTTCTGGAAGGTGCGTTGTCATAGACTCCGTTGAAATTACATTTTTCATCTTGGAAGTATCAGTGGGCCGGAGCCCAAGTTTTTCGTACTGACTAAGCAACAGTGCCGTGAATTTACCTATGTGGGCCTTACATGGTAAGCAATCCCAGGGTCCATCGTGCATTTTCCTTCGCTGGATACTGGATTGTTCTCCGTCAGATTGAGATTCACGGCGCCCAATAAGAGAATTTCTTGTAGATTTGGTAACAGTTGGCCATGTGCTCTGCTCGTCCTTCTCTTTATTGCCTATAGCTGTAGGACTCTGATCTGGTTTCTGACATCTTTCCTCCGCTTCCTGTTTAGTAATTAATTTTGCCAAATTGTCTTCCTCAAGCACTGTTCGTATTGACTGCACAGTAGACGTTTGGCAGCGTTCCAGTCCTATTTTGCTAGCTGGACGAAGTGAAATCTCCGGCGATGGAGGGCCGGATTTTTCACCTCCTTCGCTTGGCTGGACGGTCTCTTTACTTTTCTTCACCCATACTTCTTTTGGCAAAGAAGGCCAGTTTCCGCCTAAAATAGGTGCTGGACATCGGTATCTTGGGAGATTTCCCCACACAGGAACATTTGGGCTTTGTTCTTCCAATAGCTGAATATTGAACTTCACGTTATCTGCATCAATTTTGATTGTTGCACTTGAGCTTGTTAATATTTGTAGACGTCCGTATAGCATTTCCGTTTGATTGAGTGTTTTTATCATCAATTGCTACCAAAGAGCCAACCTGTTTTGCAATTTCAGTAAAGAACCTTTCATACCAGAAGTGGAGGGGGGTTCCTCGCACTTGAATCCATACCAGGCGCACTGGCTTCTCGTTTAACAACTTCCACGGATGTAAGGAGTGGAGATTGAGTTTTTGTACCACCGTTAGGTCTGCGAGCAGGCGAGTAGTTTCCTCCATGGATGTCATCTTAAGCAGCGCCTCCCCACCTTCAAGTCGCACGACTGAGCAATTTATGTAGCCAGCCACCGATAAAATTTGCTCCAACGAGGAGATATCAAGTACAGGGGCAGGGGTACCAATTAAGCATCGATCTAGCCATTTGGCAGCAGCTGGATTTACTGAAAACTTCAGAGAGCTTGTAACCTGTTGTGTATTGAGTGTTGCACTTGTTTTTTCGTCAACTTCTGTTCCACCGGTTACCTCCAGATCCTGAAATTTAAAGGGCTCTGTTCGGAATTGAGACCTTGCTTCACTGACTTGGAGCTGATTAGAACCAACCCATATACCATTGAGTGTATCCAACAAGGAGGGAGTCATTGAGATTTTTAAGAACCGGACAAAACCGAAGCGGGAACCAGAGATTAGGGAACTCTTTGGAATATGTATGTCTGTTACTTTACCATATCCTGAAAAAACTTGCCACATTTCAACTTTCTTCCATGACAGTGGAAAGTTTGTAAAGTAAAATGAGGCTGATTTTGCTCGCAGGTTGATCAGGTACTGAGATAAACGTCGCTCCTGGTTCGCCTGGGCATCGGTTTTCCGTGGATTTTTGGACTTGCGATTCCGTACTGGTGTCCATTCAGTTTTACCTTCATTCTCACTTAGAGTTGCTGTTGAATCAGGTATCTGTGACTTGCTTGAGCTACCAGGGTCAAAGATCGAAGCCATGATAGTGAATTTAGGGAAGATTCATAGAGAGCGGGAAGAGCATTCTTGTTATCTGCAAGAAACTTGTCTGTTTTCTTTGATATGAAACTTCAATCCTTAGCTACTTCTCTAGGGTGATTTTTCACCATGTCTTTACTGTTCGCGTTCTACTGATGAATCCACTTGACATTGTATTTCTGCACTGCTCTTCTCTTGAAGCATGTCATTTGCAAGTCCAAAGTAAGCTTGAGGTATTTAAATACAAATATCTTAACTACCCATTTCTGCACTAATCCACGATAAAAACTTAAATAAAACTGACTTATCTTCCAGCTAACACACTACTAATAGAAAAGGAAAACATTAATTAACTGGACGATTGGGTTGTTACATCTTTCTGCATCTTTGAGAGCATTAAGAACCCTGACACCGTTTCGTACAACACAATATTATCAGGATTTGAAGAGAGTAAAAATGCAATCCGTTTTGCCCGGGGATGCATTCAGCTGGGATTGGTTATGATGCAGTGACGCACACTAGTGTGCTTGCCTATTGTGCGGATGCCCAGGAGTTGGAATTCGGCTTACAATTGCATTGCGTCGTCTGAAGTTTGGTTTCAAGACGGAGATCTTTATTGGGAATGCTCTAGTGACTCTGAATTCGAAGTGTGGGAAAATGGCAGATGCTGATAAACTATTCAAGGAAATGCGGTATAACGATTTTGTTTCCTGGGATGCAATTCTCTCAGGCTATGCACAGGAGGGTAGTTATAGTCTGAATGCCATTATGGTATTCATTGAGATGGTAAAAGCAGGCATTCAGCTTGATCATATCTCTCATTCACAGCATAATTTCAGCTTCTAGTCTGGAGAGAAACTTGGATGTCGGTAAGCAGGTTCAAACTCTGGTTCTGAAGAACGGGTATGGTACTCATGTTTCGGTTTGTAATGTTTTAATGTCAATGTATGCCAAATGTGAGAGACTTGGAGATGCGGTATTGGTCTTTGAGAATATTATGTGTCCTAATGATGTGTCCTGGACAACAATGCTCCCTATAAATGAAGAGGATGCGGTGAGCATATTTAAAGAGATGGTTAGACAAGAAATATCCCCAAATGATGTTACATTTGTTGCATTGATTCTTGCGATAACAAAGCTCTATATGATGTCTGAAGGCCTAAAGGTCCAGGGATTTTGTGAGATGTCAAATTTTCTTTCTGAAGTTAATGTTGTAAATAGTTTTATTACCATGTTTGCAGGGGCGGAGCTAGGGGGACAGGGGGGGCATGGTCCCCCCTAGAATTTAAAAACAAAACAAAATGACATGTAATTTTTTATTTTTTTATAATTTGGTCCCCCTTGAAGATAATGTAGAGATATTTTTTCCAGAACAACAACAAAGGTCCTTCTAGCTCGGCTGGTAAATTGACACGGTTTTCAAAGCTGAAGGCAATGGTTCGAATCTTGCTGACAACCATTACCAGTTCTTTTTTTTAACTTCAAATTCAAAAATTTGATTCCAATGAGATCTGATACCTGGATTGCTAACTTCAATATCGGATGGACCACTAGAGCGACCATGTGCATATATTGCATTTTGATTATATTATTAATATTATTGAATAGAGATAATATATATTTTATATTTTTGGGATAATTTTTAATATTTTTTATATTTATTTAATATATTATTTTTGAGGTTATAGTTAGAATAATTTTATTTCGTAAATTGAGAATTATTTTACTTTAAACATTATCTGTCAAATCAAAAAAAAAATACTTGTAGTATATTTATGTTGAGCAATGTACTTTCAAAAATTCACATAAAATTTATTGAATTTTTTTTTATATATTTTGCTTAAATCCAAAAAAAATTTGATTTTTTTTGCAGCTTAAATCGATCCGATTCGACTTGACCCACTCTGTTCAAATCCAAAAATTTGGCTCCCCTCTCCCTTCAATAAAAACCTATCCGATCCAACCCAACTTGATCCACTTTACTGAGAAAAAAAATTTGGCCCCCCCTCGGCAAAAATCCAGGCTCCGCCCCTGCTCACAGTCACAGGGACAGCACAGCATATTTAGGAAAAGAAGCTTCTTATGACTTTTGTGGATGATTAATTGGTGAAAAGAGAAGGAGGCAAGCGACAAGTTATGAATGTTTGGACCATGACCAATTCTTAAATTGATCCGCCGAACGTTCTTCATCTAATACAAAACAAAAAATCCAATGTTGAAAATTTGATGGCTTGGTAACAACACTAAGGCATGTTGGGTGTCTATAATGTTTTTTTTTTACTTTTATTTCTCATTTTATTTTTCATTTTCATTCTCCTTATGTATTTTTTTTAGTGTTTGGGGCAGCCAAATTTTTTAAGATAATTAAATAGTATTTTGTAGTTAAATTTGCTAAAAATAACTTTTCTTTATTAACAAAATTACCATTAAAAATAGAA
Source organism: Pinguicula moranensis (assembly GCA_028565015.1). NCBI lineage: Eukaryota > Viridiplantae > Streptophyta > Magnoliopsida > Lamiales > Lentibulariaceae > Pinguicula > Pinguicula moranensis. The sequence goes on along the minus strand of JAOWBN010211092.1, from coordinate 5,229 downwards.
GGATAAAAAAATTTGTCTCATACTTATTTAAGACAAAAGAAGTTTTGATTGCAAGACAAAAGAAGTTTTGATTGCAAAAAATTGAGAAGAAAAAGTAGTAGTGGAGTTTTGAAGTATTGCTTTTTAAATATATTAAAAAAAAGTAAAAAATAATCTAATTTTTAAAAAATATAAAATATGCAGATCGCATATAAAATTGTTTTTTGGGATCGGAACTGTAATTTTGAGTTAAGATATCCTGTTTAAATTTTGGATATGGAGGCAACTGCTATTCTTACTCTTTTTTTCTCTATGGAAGTGGACTTTTTGGAGTTTGTCAAGGAAATAAATGAGACACAACAAATAACTAATTGTGGGCATGTTTTGCGCATGGTTATTAAAATTATAGTTGGCTTATAAGTAAAAAAATTTAAAAAATGAGTGTTTTCCGCAGCCAACCTTCTATTACAGTATTACTTGTTCTTATTTTAAGAAGGTAAACCTTCTAAAGAATAAGCATCTCAATGCTTTTTTTTCTTCTTAGAAATTAAAATGACATATTTATAATTTTTTTTAAGCTTTAAAATAAATTTCCTGCCAATATTATCCGGTCCCGGGCCCGGCACGGACCCGGACTCGATCCGGACCCAGCACGGCGGTTCCAAAAAATTTTGGATCCTTCGAAATGGCCCGGCCGGACCTTTTTTTTTAAATGAAGGTTATTTTGATAATATACAATTAAAATAGAATTTTAAATAATTATCTATTAAATACTTGTGTAAAAATACACCTACTTCTAAAAATAAGAACAAGTAGTAGAGAACCAAACATAACAGTAGAAAGAAAACGTTAAGAAGATCTCGCAAAACATGCGGCTCAGATTCTTATTGGTTTCTAGAATTTTCATGAAAACAAATCAAACCCACTACACACCCACGTGCGTAAACCCCACTATATGGATTAAAAAATGTAGTATAATACACTTGTCAGGCTCTGCCCTCTGTGGCCCATACCATTTCAATTTTTATTTTTTACACCCTAAAATTTTGGACCAATCCGTCACTGGGATAATAATTGCAGAAATATACAAAACAAATTATGATTTAAAGGCTTAAAACACTTTAAATTACATCTTAACAGATTCAGATAGGGGGTGTTTTGTGCAGCCTTCTTATATTTATAATTGAATTATAAGCACCTTTTTTTAAAAAATGAAGAGTTATTTTTTGAAAAAAGATGCATATAATCCAATTATAATTTTAAGAAGGGTGCGCAAAACATGGGCTGATTTGATATGAACCTGCAAATCGATAAAGATTATCAGATTTAAATGATTTTCGCCGCTGCCTAATTCTATGATATTCGATTAAAAATGAGAATATTTATATATTTATATATAAAGCGTTCTAGAAACGATTGGAATATTTAAAAGTCCTGAGTCCAAACACAGCCACCCTGCCTCCCAGGGCACCAAATTCATGTGGAGTGCACGCGATCTGACCTAGTCGGCTAGTCCTACTTATTGGAGTGAAATTCGAATATATTATATTATTGCTTGTTCTCTTCCATTGCATCGAACAGGATAGCAGAACAAATCTGTTTTGAGTTGGACATTCACAACTTGAGCAGTACAATGTCTGGTTCAATCCAATATTCCATGAAAGGGTTGGTGTTAGGGGATTCGGTCCAGGATTCTCACTTAAATATTGTGTTTAGATAGTGTGTGTGTGTGTGGGGCGGTAACAAACATGTATATAATTCGTTTGGTTATTGACCACCAACTTAATAAAATAATAAATTATAAGTTAGGGTAAAATATAATTTTAATTCCCAAGTTGTAAAATAGTAATTTTAGTCCCATAACTTCCAGATTTATTACAATTTTAGTCCAAAATATAAATTTCAACTTGTTTAACCTTCAACAACAGGTTAATTTATTTTAATAAATTAATTTAAAATAATAATAATGTTATGTTCTTAATTCACCAAATAAAAATACATAATTTTTTTTTTTTTACAATCAAGTCCTGGTGGCTCAAGTGGTGAGCAACTACACTTCACAATTATGAGGTCCAGGGATCGATATCCGCCTGGGTCGCAAAACGGAAACGGCCTCTTTGTATAATTACAAGGGTAAAGCTGCGTACATCAGACCCCCAGACCCCAACTTAGTGACCCCAACTTAGTTGAGAATATACTGGGTGACGTTGCTTTTTTTCTATCTTTTTTTTTACATTTACAAAATCTATGGAAACCCATTAAACTCAAAGAAGATTATAAGTTATGTATTTTTTAATATTATTTTTATTATTATTTAATTTATTAAAATTATTTTACTTGTTATTATAAATGAAACAAGTCAAAAAGTGAAATTGCAACAAACCTGAAAGTTAAACGATCAAAATTATTGTTGCCTAACTTGGACTGAAATTGAATTTCCTCATATGTTATGGAACAAAAATTAACTTTATACCTTTTTAAAAACTTTACATTACAAAAGTAAAAAATAAAAAATAAAAAATAAAATCAGGGATTGGGGGGTTTGCGGGCGGCTCCGCCCCTGGAATGGAGTTAACGTAGAAGTAAGGCGATGTAGAAGTGGTTCACCTATTTTTTTCTTGGTGGTAGGCTACGGCACGCGGCTGCCCATACACCGGCCACCGCTTCTTATTTCACCCCCACCCCCCACCCCCCTCTCCCTTGATGGTAATTTTTTCCCCATGAGCTGATCAATGACGAACGACAGAATCAGTCAAAAAACAGGGGAAAGGAGTGAAAAAGAAGAAAGTCAAACTTGCGATGCTTCCTAACTTCCTTCAGCTTTCACTTCAAGACCCGACCCGACAACACACGATGACACGAATTTTCTCCTCTCTCACTCTCCTTCTTTATTGCACCATCAACACGCAGACAAGACTAACAAATAAACTCCAAACTCCAAACTCCAAACTCCAATTCATCTCACAAGATTTCCAAGATGAGAGCTGCCGCAGACCATCATCATGGAATCGGTTCTGTATCCTGTCTCTATCTGCTGCTATCGATGGCGGTACAAATGGTCGGAGCTCAGCCGGCAACTCAAAGTAACAACGGAAATCCATATCCGTACACGACCTTCAGCCCTTCCATGGCGATAATCATAGTCGTACTCATAGCTGCGCTATTCTTCATGGGATTCTGTTCCATATACATACGTCACTGCTCGGACGGATCAGTCTCCGTCGGAAGCATAAGGCGAGCACTATCGATCCGTTCACGGCGGGCAGCGGCGGCGCGTGGGCTGGACCCATCGGTCATAGAGACCTTTCCCACTTTCACATACTCCGACGTGAAGGACCACAAGATCGGAAAGGACGCGCTCGAGTGCGCGGTATGCTTGAACGAATTTGCGGAGGACGAAACGCTGCGTTTGCTGCCCAAATGCGATCACGTGTTCCACCCAGAGTGCATAGACGCCTGGCTCGAGTCACACGTCACGTGCCCGGTATGCAGAGCGAATCTGACGCCGCAGGGAGCAGAGGAGACGGCGGAGCAAGCGCCTGGAGAGTCGGCGGAAAACGATGCGGAGGAGAGAGCAAGAAACGTTGAAATCGCCATAGATATAGACGACGGACAGCAGCAAGGAGTCGGGGAAGCAGCGGGCCCCGCGAACCAGTCACCAGGTTTGGAGTACCCGGCTCGGCCGCCGAGGGCGTGGTCAGTACGAAGACCGAAAATGTTTGGTCTGGGTAAATTCCGGTCGCACTCCACCGGCCACTCACTGGTGGTTCCCGGCGAGAATCTGGATCGATTCACTCTGCGATTGCCCGAAGTTAAGAGGAAGGAGGTGATGGAACGGGCTATGTTGAATCGGACCAGAAGCTGGGCTCCTAGTGTTGCAATCGAACACGGCTCGAGTCGGGGGTACCGAGCCGCCGCCGGAGAAGGGAGCAGCCGTACCGGAAGGTTTAATTGGAGATTCGAGAGGTCGGAAAGGGGGGCGAAGTCTGATCGGTGGGGGATTTTCACGCGAGGTATGTCCATGAAGTCCACGAAGGTAGTGGCGGACGGCGGAGATGGCAGTGGGAGCAGCAGGGCTCCGGTGAGAATGCCTTCTCTCAAGTGTTTGGAGCCCAAGACTTTGGATGAAGCCGGGCTGATTTCGGGCGACCCTACCCGGTCTCAGGTTTAGGAACCCGATCCGGTCTCCACACCATGATCAAAGCTTCTAGAGATGCTGACTTTGAACAGAAAAGTCAAAATAGCCTGTAGGGACGGGACCGGACGGTCTTTTTTGATTTATTTTTTTGGGTTTCTTTTAATTGGGAAATAAATAAATGAATATACATAATCAGAAATGGATTTATTCTTCGGCTCCCCGCTCCCCGCTCCTCAATTTTCATGAGTATTTTTTTTTTTATAAATCCTATAACTGATCCGAAAAATGAAAAGTATTTTTTTTTTGGTTATTAATTTCAATTACGAAAATCATAAATTGAAACTTCTCGTTTTGATTTTGGGCAAAACCGAAATTAAATTTTTGATAAGTATCCCTACTGCTGGTGAGGGTGAGTCGTGATGATGTATATAGATTGAGATCAAGAGATCCATTCACGTACAAACAAAAATCTTAAAAATAGTTTGTGTTCTGCCTATATAGAAGAGTGCAGTATTGCAAACTCAATGAATTATGGAGCTGTGAATAATCAAAAATAGATTTTTTTAAATCCAAAATAAGAAAATCAATTAAATAAAATGTGTCCCCTATAATACATCGTCCACGAAATGGTGGAAAATGGACTACACCGTGGAAGACTCGCTGAGGGAGCAGAAAACCGACGATGGAATTGTATTGTAACTAGAGGAATTGAAAATAGGAAACTTTGTAAATATTTGTCCATACAGAGAGAAAGTTAAAATAATTTTTTTTAGAGGTAAAGAGATAATTTGGCTTTGGTTTGTTATAGAAATAATATTGCAAGATTAACAAAAGTAAAAATAGGGTAAACATACAGTTAAATTAAAGAATATGTTCTCATTATAAAAATGAATGCGACCAAAGGACCAATAAAAGACAAGTCGGATCCTATACGATACGGAGAATAAAGGCAGGGATTGAAAGAGAGTGATGATGAATGAAAGCTTAATGAAAACTTGGGATCTTTTTAATGTAGCAGCCACTCTACCCAGTCTACAGAGTCCACAACTCCACATGATCAATTTCGTAGTAAATATCATGGACATTGGACTAAAAGCATGGGTGGATGTAGG
>JAOWBN010211081.1:2920-13920 GCA_028565015.1 Pinguicula moranensis | reverse complement strand
TTACGTTGTATGTGCGCCACTAAACCTCACTCTTGGAGCAGATGGATTCCATTAGCTGAGTATTGGTATAATACATCGTATCACTCCAGTCTGCGTATGTCTCCCTTCAAAGCTTTATATGTATATGATGCCAAGCACCTTCCCTCTCCGATTCTGGACTCAACCAACACTACTAGTCCATTACTTGAGATATTCCAGCAGAGGGACAATATGCAGGGCATAATCAAGGAGAACCTGAAACTCGCTATAAATCGTATGCAGCAAAATGCGGATAAAGGTCGAATTGAGCGTGAATACAACGTTGGTGATTCGGTATTTCTTAAACTCCATCCTTATCGCCAGAACTCTGTCCAGTTTCGAAAAAATATGAAACTTTCTCCGAGATTTTACGGCCCGTACAAGATTGTTGAAAGAGTTGGCAAAGTAGCTTATCGTCTTAATCTGCCGGAAGGTTCCAAAGTGCACCCAGTATTCCATGTCTCTTTGCTGAAGGAAAAATTGAAGATGCGGGAAGAATGTTCCATACAGTTTCCCTTCATGCGCAGTGATGGGGAATTTATCATCCGCCCTATCAAAATCCTCAATAAGCGAATAGTTCCAAGCTCCAATGGTCCTATCTCTCAACTACTCGTACATAGGGAAGGCTCTACTGAAGCTCAAGCAACTTGGGAGGATGCCCACTTTATTTACCAACACTTTCCTGATCAGAATCCTTGTGGACAAGGATTTCCTAAAGAGGGCGGCAATGTTACGAAAACAGCTCCCACAAGTGACTTGTCTATTGTGGATTGGGGAAAAAAGAGGATAAGAAGCACCAACATGAGAAAGTCACGTGGGTAATTGAAGAAATGTTTGTCATTATCACAGTATTGAGTCTTTTTAGTTGAACTAGTCTTTGTTGTTATTTAAGTATCCGTTGAGTCTGTTGTGTTTTCCTGATTTGTAGGAGAAGAATAAGTCCGTTAGTTATGTGTCTGGAAAACAGTATAAATAGAAGGGTCGAGTAGAGTGGAAAGTATAGAATGAGAAGGAGTGTTTTTATTCCTAAATTATTGTCTTCATTCATTAGTGCATATCTCCTTCCTTTATCAGTATAATTGTCCGATTGAATCTGTTCAAACCCGTGGGTTTGTAACAATGAAGAAGCGGCGGGGAAAAGGGGGAGGTGAAAGGTGAGAAATTTGTGGATGAGGAAGATTCTTGGATGAAATTGATGAAGAAATTTGATGTTTCGGAGAAGGAGAAGAATGCGGTGAGGGTTAAGAAAGAGGTTGAAGCGGATGGACCCGTGAATCCGGCTATGCATGTATGTCGTTCAAATCTGGGCTTCACATGTCAAGAGTTCATCTTAATATAAATGATTTTCATAATTCTTGAACATGGTATCTCCGTGGTCAAAAGGGTTTCGTATGCTTCTCTTTACCGAGCTGGAAAGGTTGACTCATAAAAACCTTATGTGCGAAGTACGATGATTCTGTGACTGTGTTTTAATTTGGTCGGTTTCATTGTTCAGCATTTATGGACATGTTAATTCACATACTGATAATATTTCAATGAGATAGCTTTGGTACATATGGTGGATATATGAAGGAGAGAACGTTTAATTGGAAGGAGGATTCAGTTCTTAAAATATGTTGATAGTGCGAATTGTGCATGCCGCAGATTTTTGTACAACTGTAAATCAACTTAGAGGTGAGACTAGAGCGCTGGTTGGCTCAAGTGCGTGGAGAACTAAATTAGAAGTTTATAGAAAATGTTAAGTTTGATTTGGTTCTTCTGTTTTGTTTGGTGCATTTATTATACTTATTTCTTTCAAGTTATTCTACATGCTATCTTCGTGCAGTAACTTTAGACATGATCCGATATAGTTATATAACTTTGATATGTCAACTTATAGTGAGCGAGAATATAATTGCAATTAAAGTTTATGCATTTTCTAATAATCATTAGATACCTGCCTTTCGATTAGCAACTATTGAGATTTTCTGAAGGGTTGCTTACTCGATTGAGTTTAGTTGCTCTGTGAAAATATGTTTCAGTTTTACCCTCCGCAGCAGTTCACTGAGACATACATGTTTGTTTTTCTTTTCCTTGGTAGATAATAAACGCAGAAGAAGCTCTCAGACCTCAGTGATATGGAAAAAAGGAAAAAAGGAAAAAAGAAAAAAAGGATATTCTGGAGATGTTGGAGATTTTGAATGAGAAAAAGCATAACTTAGTTCAAGTGCTGAAGCAGGTAAATTATAACTGTTTCCAGATCTTGCTGAAAGTCGAAATACCTGAGCTTTGCAGTTTGGTGGGCAGATTGAGAGTTGTTCTTTGATTCAGTGATGGTTTTTGGGGGTCAGATTCTGAATGCAGAGGAGCAGTTAAAGTGACAAAACAGTACGCAAGCAATGCCTGCTCGCCCACACCTTCCACTTCAAGTGGATACCTCAACTGAGTCTGGATCAGTGGCGAAGGTCAACACCTCTAGAATGGGCTTGGATGCCAATCCTTATGGTGATATGGAAGGAGGTGAAACTGAAGACGTTTCAAATCATAATACCCAGCCTCGTCACGTACATCGTACTAGCAGCATGTACCTGTCTTCTGATCTCAACAGCGGAAGCCTGTCACCAACATGGTAATCGTTTCTACTGATAAGAGACTGTTCTTTTCATCTTCATGTTAATATTTTACATTTATTTTAGTGCATCTTGAGCTCCATATTCTTGCTGCAGAAGTAAAAGATACGCTGCATTCTGGTCTGTTTTTAATTAAATATCATGTAGAAGCTACTCGTCCACTGTTAGCTATCCGACTTAATCATACTAAATAAATTAAACTGATCATATGATTGCAACCAGGGATTCCAAGCATGATAAATATTTGGTATTCTGCTAATGCTTTGTACTTAAACTCGTGACTATACATTCTGGTTACGCAGCTACTGCGTGGATGGATATTCTTCCTTTAGTAACCTGTGTAAAATGATTCTTTCTGATTATTTACGCAGCTACAAACTGTCTGGCTTGTTTGTATTTGATCATCAGCTACTATAATACACCCAATGGTTGCAGGCACCTCAGCCTTATCGAACCACGCTTGTAGCTGTAGGTAGCCCTTGGAGGTTTGCACCTCCCGGTCAAGGAGCCTCATTGGCTTCTGTTTCAGGGTCAAGTTATATAGCCTCGTCTCCTTCTCCTGCAGCATCAGGCGAGACGGAAGACTCTCAAGTTCGCAGACCTAGGAGCTCTGCACCACTAGCATACTCGCCTTACAGATGCATACGTTTAGTTACTTGGGACTATAGATCAGGTTCATAATTTGTCTACCTACTTCGTGGTATCGCTGTTGGACATACTAAATCCTTGTTACTTATTTGGATAAGTGAAATACGCATCTTGATCTAGTTTATATTTTGAAAGGGGTAAAGTGGTTTCCGATCCATGACAGTTACTCTTGAGACTTATGTCTCCATCTGTAGCTTTAATTACTGTGTTTGAACCTTGTCAGCTGTAGCTTGACTCACTCTTTGAGTATTATTTATCAAGACATGATTCTATTGTCTGGCAACGCATGCTCTTCATTAAGGTGGATGACTCTGTGTAATATTTTCACTGAAGTAGTGACCGTCTCCTAATACTAGTTGTTTACTAATCCTCAGGATTTTGTTGACCTTTTTAATGGAAGTACCAAGTTTCTTAACTAAATAAATGTGGGGCTGGGGGCTAGGTCTAGGCCTACCACATGCAAGTAATGGCCAAAGCGGCCATTGGTCGGTCAACTACATTATTGGAAGGGGAGGCCAAAAAATAAGAGGACTTATAAATGTCTCTTTCGAATAATTGATAAGTAATATCTTCAAAGTTTAGTTTACGGCATACATAAATTGGAATTATGAATTATGGAACTCTGTTTTTCTCATGCATTTGATTTACAGAATGGGTAACACATTAGAATGGAGTTTTTATTGCGATGAATTATTAAAGAGAAATAAACCAGTACGTACTGATGAGTACTGTCATCATCATCCCTGCAGTCAGTTCAGTACCACCTGTCTCGTGAGGAGAAACAGATCAGGGTCAACAAAAGGACTCCACCTCCACCATATAATGCGCACATGGCGCATTTTAGTACCAAGCCTTGTTCTGAACACAGAATGCTTTTTTTTTTTTGATAAGTAATCAGAAGACCGAGATCACAATCACAAATCAGGGTATCCTTTGGGCTCAGGGGCCCGCCGACTAATCCCCTCAGAATATCCTTCGCAAGTTGGTGCCCAGTGGGAATGGAACCCCCGACCTCACTAGGTTTTCCATGTGTGTCAGGCTAATCTTTTGGGAAGTTTAGTAACTCTTGTAGATGCTATTACAACAAAATGGTGTAAATATCTTTTAAATATACCAATACTTTATCTTTTTGCAACCGTTTTTTACCCCCGAATAAAATTAGAAGGTTTGAAAAAATCCTTAGAAGATTATTATGGCAATTTCCGAGACATGAACGGAGAGTGTCTTGTCGATTATAACTTTATAATAAAAAAGGTTTCAAAATTATTAAATGAATTATATGAAGAATATCAAAACAAGTTAGACATTTCTGTACCAACTCGTAGGACTCAAACTGTTTGGGGGGTCTAAATCATCAATGCTAGGAAGAATGGAAAACATAATGAAATCCTTATCTAAACGCTGTAGGTCCTCATCAAGTTCCATCTTCGTGGAATTTGACACTCATCTAACGACTACCTTTGAGATTGCTCGGACAAGTGAAGATTACAGCTCCTACTTGGATTTTGATATTCTTTTTTTGGTGGAGGGGCAAAACAAAGGATTTTTCTGTATTATCGATGATTGCGAAAGAAATTCTAGCATGTCCAGTTTTTACAGTGGACGTAGAACAATCTTTTAGTGCATCCGGGTACCTTTTAGACGATCGACGAACAAACCTTCATCCACTGAACTTGGAATATCATACATGCATTCAGGATTGGCTAGTTGATGCACGTAGAGCACACGAACATGACCAAATGGACGAAGAAGATCCATTCGGTACCTGGGAATTTGATATGACATCAGCGAGCAGCACGAGCCCAGTATTAGATGAGGACAACTAGGACAACTAAACAGTTGTCCAATATGTAAGAAATGTAAGAGAACTATGTAAGTTTTGATTCATTTATGTATGAAAACATAAATGATATGTGTGCAACTTAATTATAAATGTCAAGCATATTACATTGTTTTATTTTTTTAAACCCTAAAATCTAACCCCTAAAAGTTTAGATAAACTATAAATTTTATATAAACTAGTTTTTATAAATTATATATTTTATATATTTATATAAATCATAGTTTATATATAAATTATTAAACGTATATAATTATTAAACCTAAACCCAAAAACATAAATAATAAATTCTAATTATAAATCACAAAACATAAACTTATAAATTTTAAAATATTATATAAACTTATAAATTTTATATAAACTTATAAATTTATAAAATTTAATAAATTTATCAACTTTTTATAAACTTACATTTTTAAAATTTGTAAGTTTGTAAAAAGTTGATAAATTTATACTTGTTATAAAGTTTATAAATTTATAAAAGTTTATGTAAAATTTTTAAATTTAATTAACCCCTAACCCTAATTTTTAAACTCTAATTCTAAATTTTAAACCCCAAAACCTAAATTCTAACCCTATCCCCAACCCTAACCCTAAATTCGAACCCTAACCCTAAATTTAAAAATTATGAATTTAATTTTTTTATGTAAACGATTACTTCTATATAAACTTATAACTTTTATATAAACTTATAACTTTTATATAAACTTATAACTTTTATGTTAACTATATAACTTTTATATAAACTATAACTTTTATATAAACTATACTTTTTATATTAACTATAATTTTTTATATCAATATTAATAATATCAATAACTTTTATAATCCTCTTCCTCGCAAATCCTCTCCGTACACTACCTCCACCATGAACAGTAGGCTCGATCTTTCTCTTCCTTCCCTGTCGTCACTCTCCTTCCTATCCATCTCAGTCTTTGGTTAGGTTAGGTACTCCATCCTTCCTCTTCCCGGGGACGCCTTTTGCGCCCGGGAAGGTTCATTTTTCAGCCAGTGCGATCCCCCAGTATACAGTGAACCCTCCACAGTAACTCCTCGTTTCAACCTTCCTGTAGACCTGGCCGACGTTCTTCTGGTCGACTCCGGTCCACGTTGCCTTTCTTAGTTCCTTTGCCTAGGTGGTTCTGCACCTGGGAAACCTCTGTTCTACCACTGTGAGTCAGTCGATTTCTCTGTAGTTTGGATGCCTAGTTGGACTATTCCCTCTCAACAGCTAAGGTTGATGAGGCGCGCTGCTGGTAAGGCAGGGAAGGCCCCAATGGCTGACCCAACGCAGCTCTATTCTAGACCTCTTCCCACACCTACTGTTTTCCCTGGACCAGACCTGGCTAGGTTTGGCACTTTGCTCTCTTCTCTACCTGCCCCTGACTCTTCACAGAAGGCTGGTTTTTGCTGCTTTTTCCTAACAAATTTTCCCAAAGGTTGTGATGTTGATAGACTCCGTGGTGCCTTGAAACATCATGGTACCATCCTCAACATATCTATTGCTAGGAAACTTAGCTCTTAGGGTCTCCAGTTCGGGTTTGTTGACTTTGCTAATGTAGATGATGTGGATCTCATGATCATTAAGCTCAATAACACCTGGCTGGGGTCCTACCGTCTACAAGCTAATATGGCCAGATTCCCTAAGCGCCAGGTCTCCCATCATGGGAGGAAATCTAGCCCTCTAGTTCCCCTAAAGCTGTCATTGAAACCATCGTCTGCGTCTACTGCTGCCGCTCCTGTGCCTGGCAAGTCAAACCATTGCCAGGGGTCGCTCTCCCTACTTTCCTCAGTAGAAGCAAACTCTTGGTTGTCTCACAGCTTTGTTTCTACCCTCTGTGAGCAGGGCAATCTCATTGCGTTGCAGCAAGGGTTAAGAGCTGTTGGATACCTAAGTGTGATGGCAAGCCCGCTGGGTCAGGACTCAGTCCTATTGTGGGAAGAGAAACCTCTTGACCTCCACAATTTGCTGTCTAAGGATAAGGACTGGTTGGCAGGGTGGGTGAGGGATATTGTGCCATGGACTCCACTCAAGGCAGTCCTCAGTCAACACTGTTGGGTCCAAGTTTTTGGACTTCCCATTCAAGCTTGGTCTCAGTCTAATTTAACTACCATTGGGAACAAGTTAGGCTCCTTGATCTGCATTGGGAACTCTACCCTCACTAAACAAAACTTGGAGTCAGCCCATCTCGTGATCCATGTTCCACTAGGTGGCAGGGTAGAGCAAACTCTGGATGTGTCGGTGGATGCTAAACCTCACACTCTTTTTGTTGTTGAGTCTTTAGAACCTAGTCCACCCTGGCGTGACATCTTTGTCGGGCAGGGCTCTTCTACTGAGACAGAATCATTAGTCTCTGAGGATAACTCTATTCCTACTTCTATGGATGAGAATCCTGCGGTTGTCCCATCTCAGAGGGTTAAGACTCCAGTTGTAACAACTCCTATCACACCTGCTAAGTTGTCCAGTCCTCTTCCTTTGGATCCAGTTATTGATCCCGCTCATACGCTTCCTGTCTTATCTGCTCTAGACCAGAATCTGTCTGAGTCTGGTAACCTTATACCTATGTCTTTGGCCTCTACTTCCAAGCAGCCCTCCTCCGTGTTAGTCGAACCTATCTCTGAAGAGCAGCAACAGGAGGCAACCCTCTTGTTATGTAATGAGGTGGTCCCTGAATCTCAGTGTGGATCTCCTTGTTTACCTGCTGCTGCCTCGTCTAGGGGGGTAGCTGATCCTAGCTCTGTTCATGAAACAATCAACTTGGGGTTCATCTCTGGTGACTTACTCCAGGATGGAATCCCTTTGGCGAGTGTTATAGGGGCGGCTACGCAAGCTCCATTTGAATGCCTAGTCCCTGCAGGTTCTGGAGGGGGTCAATTGACCCTTTAACCTTGAGAGGCTTCCCTCCTCTGCTGCCAGTCTCCACGGTGGAGATCCCAGCTAGTAGCTCTAAGTCTCCACCTGTTGTTCAAACAAAACGTCCAAGGGGGCGTCCTAAATCTATTAGCCAGACTAAAAAGGTAGTTGATTTAGCCACGACAAGTAAACAGTCTGTCCTTGATGGATGGCTAGCTAAACTTGCCAACCTGTCTTCAGTCATCCCTCCACTGCCTTCCTTGCCTACTAGGCCCCCCCTTTATCTTGCTGATCCACTCCATTCAAATCATGCCGTGGACACAATCATGTATATAGGTGCCAAACTTGGAGTTGAGTATGGCAATAAGCATGCTGAATTTCGCAAACTCCTGGTGGATATGACTAAGTCTGGTCAGGAGGCATCCTGTCCACTTGGGCCTGGGCCCTCTTCTACTCCGTCAGGGGTTGGGAAAGGGTTGTGCTTATGAAGCTGATTACCTACAATGTCCGTGGCCTAGGTTTCCATGAGAGGAAGAGGCAGGTTAAACACCTAATAGCTAAAGAGAAGGTGGATTTTATAAGCCTGCAAGAAACTAAGTTATCTACCGTAGAGAAGTCCCTTTGTTCTTTTCTGTGGCATGACACAGAATTTGACTGGTGCTATTCTGGATCTGCTGGTGCATCTCGGGGGCTATTGTGTTTGTGGGACAAAAGGAAATTCCACAGATCCTCAATGTTTTCAGGTGATAGTTTTCTAGGGGTTTCAGGGCTCTGGACAGGGGAGGAAATAAGGTCACATATGGTTGATGTATATGGGCCTAGTGACATAGTAGGCAAACAATCTCAGTGGCAACAGTTGTATGAAGTTCTTCAACCGTTGAGATTGGAAAAGTGCTGTCTTATGGGAGATTTTAATGCGGTCTTGGCTCTCAATGAGAGGAAGGGTGTAGCAAGTCATCACTATGCACAGGAGGTAGCATTATTTAATGATTTTTTTTATCTCACCTGGAACTGCAGAACCTTCCTATGGAACGTAGGAAGTTTACTTGGTCACTCAAGTCTTTGAGAGCAATGAGCCGCTTGGAAAGATTCTTAGTTAGCAGTGCATGGTTGGGTTCAGGAGATATGTGGAGACAGGCTGGTCTTGACAAACTGGATTCGGACCACTGTCCAGTGAGTCTCTTCTGTAACCTGCAGGATTAGGGACCAAACCTCTCAAGGTCCTTGATATCTGGTTGCAGGAACAGTCATTCAACCACCTTGTGATTGAGACCTGGAACAACACTGATATTGAGGGCTTTTGGAGCTTCAAAATTATGATGAAGATCAGGTTACTTAAAGACATGATCAAACAGTGGAATGCTGCAACTACAAGGAATCTGGCTCAGGAGAGATGCAACCTAATCCAGCACATCAGAGCCTTGGAAGTAATAGCAGAAGAGGGCTCATTGCATACTAATGATCAGTTAAGGCTGGCCACTTTGCAATCTCAGTTAGACACCATAAAGTGGCAGATTAATAGCATTGCTCATCAAAAATCTAGAATTCAATGGCTAAAGGAAGGAGATGAGAACTCAGCCTTTTTCCATAACAGCTTGAAATCTTCAAGAGCTAGGAATATGATCACAGGTATCTGGAATGGAAATGTATGGCTGGAAGACCCGGAGCTCATTAAAAGCTATTTTAAGGACAGGTTTACAGAAAGGATAGCCTGTAGATCTGGATCATATACATAAAAGTTTCCTCCAGCAACCATTCTCTGAGGCAGAGATACTGGGTGCAATATCTGAGTGTGGGAATCACAAAAGCCCTAAGCCAGATGGCTTGAATTTTCACTTCATCAAACATTTCTTGCCAGTGCTGAAGACTGATATTATGCAACTAATGTTGGAGTTTTACAAAAAGGGCAGACTTGCCAAAGGCAGCAATGCCTCTCACCTAGCCCTTATGGCTAAATCTTCTAACCCCAGATCTGTCAAAGACTACAGGCCGATTTCACTTATGGGTAGCATGCCAAAGATTATTTCCAAGGTGCTTGCTAACCGGTTGAGCAGGGTGGTGAGCAAGCTGATCAGTCCCAACCAGTCAGCCTTTATCAAAGGGAGAAGGATGCTTGACAGTGTCATTGCTGCCAATGAAATAGTGGATGAAGTCAAGAAGCTCAAGCACAAAGCTCTCATCTTCAAGGTGGATTTTGAGAAGGCATTCGACACAATCAACTGGATGTTTCTGCTGCAGGTTTTAACTGATATGAACTTTCCTCCTTGCTGGATTCTGTGGATACGGGGACTTCTTGAGTCTTCTTCAACTTCTATTCTTATATATGGGAATCCAACCAAAGAGTTTTACCCCTCCTGTGGCATTAGGCAAGGTGATCCGTTGTCCCCATTTCTCTTCCTGTTAGCTGCCGAA
This sequence comes from Pinguicula moranensis, assembly GCA_028565015.1. Classification (NCBI taxonomy): domain Eukaryota; kingdom Viridiplantae; phylum Streptophyta; class Magnoliopsida; order Lamiales; family Lentibulariaceae; genus Pinguicula; species Pinguicula moranensis. The sequence goes on along the minus strand of JAOWBN010211081.1, from coordinate 3,539 downwards.
ACACTCTCAGTTATGATCCAGAGGGCTACATCTCTGAATTTATTCAACGGACTGACTGTTGGTAGAAGCAAACTGCTTGTTTCCCACTTGCAGTTTGCGGATGACACTGTCATCTTTAGCCGGGCTAATTGGAACTCTGTCATTGTATTCAAGGCCATACTTCTCAATTTTGAACTCATCTCAGGACTCAGGATTAACTTTGGGAAGAGTAAGCTAATTGGGATAAATTTTCAGCCTCATATTCTGGATGAAATGGCTGCTTTTCTTCATTGTAAGTCTTCTACTCTTCCATTCAGATAGCTAGGCTTACCTGTGGGTGAAAATATGAGGAGATCAGCAGCATGGAAACCGGTTTTGGACAGGTTCAGCAACACTCTTTCAGCTTGGGAGAATAGGTGGCTATCAACTGGAGGTAGGTTGACTCTTATCAATTCGGTCCTGTCAGCTCTACCCTCCCATTTTTTCTCATACTTCTCCGCCCCTAAGTCTGTTATCAAAAGACTCACCTTGCTACAGCGGAGGTTTTTCTGGGGAAGCTCTCTTGACAAGGATAAACTCTGTCTGGCCTCTTGGAAAAAACTCATTACTCCTATATCTAAAGGTGGACTGGGAGTGCGTT
>JAOWBN010211071.1:0-13921 GCA_028565015.1 Pinguicula moranensis | reverse complement strand
TTAAATAGAAGAAAAAAATCATAAGAACTTGGACCATGATTATGATAAGCATCAAGGGATAAAGTTTCTGATTCTCTCATGTTGTGAAGGCCTCAAACAGATGTCAAAATGTAACCTCCTGTTGGTATTTGCATGTAATTTAGGGACCTATCTGTAAATAGGAAGATGTAGACTCTATACCTAAGAAGTCATGATTAATAAAGAAGTTTTTCCATTTTGTACCATAAAACAACTTAGTATCGAGCTAAACCTAAACCCTAACCCTAAAATTTTAGCCGTTAGACCCCACAACCCACTCCGCCAGCGCCGCAAGTTCTCAGCCTCCCTTTGTGCCGCCAATACGCGCACATGGCTTGCCAGCACTATCCCAATGCTGCCGGCACCAAGCCCGCGTCCCCCATGTTCCTCCAGTTTTATAGATCTAGTCTGGTGGACATTAATTCATGGTTTTCTTTGACTTTTTTCCTCTGTTTCATATTATTGTGGAGAGATAGTGCTTGCCTGAATTTGGAGCATCTAATTAGACGTATGTTTGGATTGTTGTATTGTTGAGTTGGTTGCCATTGAAACTTGGATTTGTGTGAGAGATGTCAAGAGAGGGAGAGTGCGGAAGGTAAGGGATTTGAGCTTCCGGGAAAGATTGATTATGAAGTCCTGAAAGTCTTAGTTGGGCTCATGCAGGGAGCGCGTGACTCGATGAAGACCACTACCTCCATTGTTGTTCAGGTAAAGGTCAACCTAGATCTTTCTCCTGTAGATCTGAAGCTTAATGGGTCGGCTACATATCTAAGCTGGTCGTGTCAGATTAAGGTTGCTTTAGTTTGGAAGAGAGTAGAAGGATATCTGACAAGAGGTGATTCAGGGAGTGACAATGCTCAATCTGATGAGTGGAGGTCACAAATGATCAATTGTTCAACTGGTTACTCAACTTAATGGTCCCATCGATTGCCTCATAAGTGGATAGCATTCGAATGGTGAGTGACATCTGGGCGAAGCTGAAGAGGACCTATGATGGGACTGAGAATTACATGAGAGTGTTCCTGATCCAACGAGAGATAGATACAATGGAGCAGGGAGATACATCGATCCAGGAGTTTGCCATCTATCTGGAGTGACCCGGAGTGCAAGAAGAGAAAGATAGTTGAACAAGGGAGGACTATGAAGTTCTTAAGGGGTCTGAACCTAACTCTCAATCAGAGGAGATTAGTTCTTCTATCTCAGGTGACTTCCATCACTGAATGAGGGCATTACTACTATGATACAGGAGAAGAATCGCATGAAGCTACTCTCTAACCCAAGTGTGGTTTCAGGTGCGAAAGCTTCGGTTACTGGGAGTTCAGGTACAATAGATGCATGAGGAGATTCGCAGGTGCTACAACTACGTAGCGATAGGCCACTTGATGCAGGAGAGGTGATAGATGAGAAGGCTAATGGACCAATCTGATGGTAGAGGAGGAAGAAGAAGCTATGGCAAGTGTTGTCTTCTCAATAGGGATGGGAAATGGTGCATCCACCTCGCGTTCATTCACGGGTAATGTTTCTTACTCCACAGACACATCCAAAGGTCTGTGTGATTCACTCGCTCTTGCTTCTTTTTCCACCGCTGGATCATCAGAGTCAATCATTGACTCCGGGGCATCCGGGCATGTGACGGGCGTTGCTAGGGAGCTCTCTTCCTAGACTTGCCTAACAGTTTTGTTGAGTGTCAAATAATCGATAGTACAGATCAACCCAGGGTTAGTAAGGGTAAATGAAATGTACCAAACACTTTGAATTTGTCTGAAGTTTTGCATGCTCCTTTTCCTGTAAATCTCCTCTATAAATGCCATTGTCCTCCAACTAAACTGTGTTGTTTTGTTTTATATTCCAAAGATGATCTTTCGAAACAAGAGGATCGAAACGGAATAAACTCAACCGTCTCATCCACAGTTGAGAGATTTATAGGAGACAGAAGGAGCGTGGAAGACTTTGTGGTATTTCACCATAGGCATTTGGGTCATCTTTCTTTCTCTTTTGGTCGATTCCCGTTTTGTTTGCCAAGACTAATAAAGACAAACTTTTTTGTGATGCTTGTGAGTTGGGGAAGCACACCAGACGCTCATATGTTAGTTCTGGTACCAGGAGGTCTTGTGTCTTTGAGTTAGTGCATTATGATGTATGAGACCCTTGTCCCATAACAACTTTCAATGGGTTTTGATATTTTGCATCCTTTTATTGATATTTGTTCTCGTGTTACTTGCTCTATCTTATGAAAAACAAGAGTGATGTCCTTGCATATTTCAAAGATTTTCACAAAGAGGTTCAAACTCAATATAGGGCACTAGTGAAGGCGTTGAGATCTAATAATGGAACATAGTACACCAACAAGGCATTTGGGAAGTATCGGTCATTTCAACAAATTCATCATCAAACTATTTGTCCATACACACCAGAGCATAATGGAGTAGCAGAAAGAAAGAAAGAATTGTCATCTCCTTGAGGTAGCTCGGAGTATGATGATTGCAATGAATGTCCCAAAGTAACTTGTAGGGGCAAACAATCCAGACAAATAAATTTTCTATCAATAGGATGCCCTCACGAGTCTTTGAGTGAAAATATGCATTTCAGGTATGAAAATGTACAAAGACATTCTTCCTTTAAGGACCTTTGGCTGTGAGTTTTGTGCAGGACAACAAACCGGGGGTAGGAAAACAAGATATGAGGGCAATCAACAGTGTCTGTGGAATACTCTGTCATTCAAAAGAGATAAGTTTGTTGGAATTCAGTGGAAAGAAGATTGTTTGTGAGTATGCATGCCATGTTTCAAGAGCATGAGCCATACTTCTCCTTTGGAGTATCCTCATCCTTTGACGACTCACACGATACTGGAGGAATACATCGAGAGGGGGAAAGTAGCAGTAATGGTGGTGAGCCAAGGACTTGAGTGTTGGGAAAATTCCTTGCTCAGTTGGGTCAATTGCGGGGCCTAGTTATAGAGTTGACCGTGGAGTCGGTTGATGTGCCAAGTCAACATGGTAAGAGTAACTCGGGCTCAGGGGGGGGGATGAGAGTGTACATGAGGAGAAAGGAGATTCAGAGTTGCTTGTCCCACATTCCTTGTCCGTGTTTGCCTCGACTCCACAGACACCTTCATTATTTACCATAGACCCACATTCTTCAGGCGATATAATTCCTCTCCCTACTTTTCCCATTCCCCTACCGGTAAGGCGGAATGCTCGCAGTAATGTGGGGGTCCCACATGACCGATATGGGTTCCCTCTATCTACTCATAATATTGCTCACTCTGTCTTTTACTGTCACATATTACCTAGACATTGAAAATTCATTGCATCTTTGAACAAAGTCTTTATTTCTAAGTATTGGCCGGTTGCTAAGGAAAATCCAAAGTGGAAAGTTACTGTGCTAGATAAACTTGAGGCTTGCACAAAAAATAAAATCTGGCAGCTTGTGCAACTACCACCAGGCAAGAAGATAGTTGAATGCAAATGGATCTTCGTAGTGAAGCAAAACCCGGAGGGTTGGATTGAGCACTACAAGGCTCGGTTGGTGGCAAAGGGGTACAGTTAGACTTATGACATTGACTATGAAGACCTTTGCACCAGTGACAAAGATGAGCACATTCAGGACTTTGGTTTCTCTAGCCGCAAATGAGGGTGGAAACTGTACCAACTCAATGTGAAGAGTGCATTTCTTCATGGTGATTTGTTGGAAGGGGTGTACATGGAGATTCCATCAGATTCAGTACAAACCATAAGGATGGTAAGGTTTGTAGGTTCAAGAAATCTTCATATGGATTGAAGCAATTCCCTCGAGCTTGGTGACAAGGTCAGGAAGGCAATTGTTGGTATGGGATATCAGTAGATCAATATTGACCATATTGTATTCTTTAGATAAGATGGAGTTCATATCACGATGCTCGCAATGTATGTGGAGGATATAATCATCACAGGTGATGATGAGGATGAGATTGCAAGGCTGAATGCAAAAATGGGAAAGGAGTTTGAGGTGAAGGATTTTCGACAGTTGAAATACTTCCTTGGGATTGATATGACTCGTGGACCAAAGGGATGTTTTGTCCCCAAGGAAGTATGTGTAGGACTTGATCAAGGAGACAAGTATGCTGGGTTGCAAGGTTGCGAGTGGGCCTATTGACTAGAAGTCAAAGCTGAATGCAGAGATAGGTGAGTCGGTTGACAAGGAGAGGTACTGGAGATTAGTGGGCCGATTGATATATTCGAGCCACACTCGCCCATACATATCCTATGTTGTGAGCGTGGTGATCCTGGAAAGGGTCACATGGACGCAGTTTACCAGATTCCGAGGTACCTGAAAAGTGCACAAAGGGGTTGATTTTTCGAAGAATATAAACTTGAACATTGAGGGATACTGCGATTCAAACTGTGCTAGGTATTTTGATTACAGGAAGACCACGTCTGGATATTGCATGTTCATAGGAGGTAACCTAGTCTTCTGGAGGAGTTAGAAACAACCGATAGTTGCTCATTCCATACCCAAAGCAGAGTACAAAGCTATGGGTTTGCGTGTTGCATAGATGATCTGGTTGAGATCCATATTGGTGGAACTCAAGATGGACCCAGGAACCCATATGAAGTTGTTGTGCGACAACAAGTCGACAATCACTATTGCAAACAACCCTGTGCAGCACGGCAGGACCAAGCATGTGGGGATCAATAGGTTCTTCATTAAGGAAAAAAATGGATAGAGGACTACTAGAGCTGGGACATGTAGCGACTAAGGAGCAAGTGGCCGATTATCTCACTAAGGGTCTTTGGATAAACTGTGACAAGATAAGCTTACTGGATATCTTTCGCCTATCTTGAGGGAAAGTATTTGTATTTGTATCTAGTTTAGGAATCTATTTCCAAATTGGAAGATGTAGACTCTATATATACCCAAGGGAACATGATTAATAAAGAAGTTTTTCCATTTTGTGCCATAAAACAACTCCTCGAGAAGAATATAACAACAATAGTCATTAAACCAGCTTCAATAGATAGCCATAGAGTAAACTTACCAGGCAATAACTTGAAAGATTCAAATGGACAAGAAATGAACGTTGCATCGTAAATTTGATTCATCAAGAGTTCCAATATCCTAATCACTTTTTGATGAGTTAAGAAGATTATTTTATTATGGATATATCATTTACCTTATGTGAGGAAAATAGAGGAACCCAATATCATATCTACTAATATTTGCTCAAGAGAAAATACCAGGGCAAAGTGCCCAAGACAAAAGTTTACGGCCAAGGGTGAGAATGAAATAACTTTTGGGGGTCATGAAAATGGAGAAGAACATTGGTAAAAGAAAAGATTCAAATGACCCCATTTAAGAAATCAACCACCACCAACACACCTCCAAACTACTTAAGGGAAGCCAAGACATTTGTTTTCGATAAAGCAGGTTGAGAAACCTCACAAGCTTAAACTAGTTCAGAAACTTGACAAAGAAACAAGAACAAGAAAAGCACCTTCACTGATATTTTTGATGGGTTCCTCAACTCCAAGATAAGACAATGGAGATCCCCAGCGTAAACCGACTTAGGTAAGTTTTGAATGACACCTTGAAGCCTGGGTTGGCTCTGCGCATTGAGCAAATTATAGCATAAATGAAAAAAAAATCAATTTCTGCAAGAAATCTCTCCAGATTAACAAAAAAAATCCAGTACTCCAGGAAAAGCAGCACATGCGCAAACAAAGTAGTACGAGGCACCTTTATCACCACGAACTCCATGCTATCTTTTATCAACTGACTTGGTCTCCTTCTATCTTTTGGAACTTTCCTCTTGATGATATCAGAGTTGAACTCATGACTTCCAACCACCAAACCAAAGAGTTTCCACTTAACACCAATTAATTTTAGGGTACCCTCTATTTTGGGAGTAACAGTTAGTTGAACCTGAGTAGCAAGAAAGAAAGACAGAATGTTGTTACCATGCAATAAAAATACTAAGGGGGTGTTTTGCGCAAACCCTCTTATACTTATAATTGGATTATAATAACTTTTTTTGAAAAAATAAAGAGTTATTTTTTGAAAAAAGTGATTATAATTGAATTATAATTTTAAGAAGGCTGCACAAAACAGGGCATAAAAGTCACTTAGTGTCTTCGTGCCAATTTGCATTTCCTGTCATCAGTCTTTCCAATGAACTTTTAACATTAGTAGGTTTTGAGTGATATAGAAACACGCAATTGAAGATAAAATTTACTGATTTGAGGTGAAACAAAAAACTTGAATGACATGTAAGTATACGAAATTACCAAAATGGTTTCCCCTCCTCCCATAGAAATATCAACTTCTGATAAGGTGAATAAAGATACGTCTGAGCTAAACTCCCTGAAACTTGGAGAGCAACTCTTACTGTCAAGTAAAGTGTGCAGAAATCATGCAAAGGGAGAAAAAAAAAGGTGGCTCCTAATACAAAATGATCGATGCATACCCACTAATTGAATCAATTATGAATTCCTCGTCACTCTGATAATCGGAATCAGGACCACTTGTGCCTGTAGTTTCAAATGATGTGAAATTAAATTATTAAAAAAAGACGTGTATGGATGCTTGAGAATCGGTATAGACTCAAAATGGATGGTCTACAATAGCATAATCTGGAAGAAAGTATGACCTAGTCCAATTTCATTATGCTGTGCCAAATGCTTGCATATCAAGGAAACATTTGAGACTGATAACGGAATCTAAAGAGGATTTTGAAAACCAAGTTCTACCTTGATGGCCTCTGTAAAGCATGAAACAGAAACACCCGATGAACAGATTGCAGATATCAAAAACACTGATAACAAAAAATGTTTCGATTTAGTTAGCCATGATATTGATTCATCAATACAAGGGAATAGACCCGACAACACAGGGAGCATTATGATTTTGCAGTAAAAAAAATTCTATATGAAACAAATAAAATCACACATTTGACCAGTGATCTTGGAAATAAGTATTCAACTTAAAATCATGCTTTACCCATGTCACATGCAATGTTACAACACAAACAACAATATCGTAAGTAAAGCATAAACTGCACTTACCCAGAAAAAACTTCACCGTAAAACAGTAACGATTACAACCACTAATGGCAATTGTATATCACGAGGACTTAAACTCCCCCTTAATGCAACCATAAAAGAGATTATAATCTAAAAAAATATACTAAAGAACAAGAACCATCAATCACCTCTCGTGAGGCTTTCAAAGTGCTCTTCAGTAAACCTTCGAGGCAAGAAGAGAATGAACAAGTAGAAAGGATTTTTGTTGAACACGAATTGTTGGTTTATTTGTATTGATGTAAACTTGGGTCCAAGTATATATAATGTATCAAGCCTAAAGACAAGTAGTTCTTGCCATTTCAACTTGGTATTAGAGCTAGATAGAGAAATCTCCAAAAAAATCTAATCCCGCCGCCAACCCTCTGCCCATCGGAATTTAACCAAAATCTTGCCGCCAACCCGTGCGTCCGTCGCCCAGCCTCTATCCCACCACGTGCCCAACCGCAAACCGCCGCCCACGGTCAAAAAATGTTTGAATCCACCATTCAACGGACTTGCAGTGTGCCGCTGTGCCAGATCTGCACACGTCCGGCCGGGAGACGCCGTCCAAAGAGGCGGCGCCGGACGGGACGAAGGCGTCATCCATTCATGTGGCCGCACACGCCGTCGCAGGAAAAGTTGCCAAAAATTAGAATCTTCCTTTTGAGGAGCTCGTCGCATCTGTCACATTAGTTTTCTTTGATTTGGTGTCGTTTGATGGATATTGCTGTTTTTGGCTTGAATTGGTATTTTGCTATGTTGATGTTTCCTAGACTTGGTATATCCAACTAGGCGTGTAGTGAATTGTTTGGTGTGACATGTGAGGTGCGGCGTATTAAGACATTAATGGAGTGTTGCGTTTGTGATTGAGTTGTTTTTTGTGGTTTTAGATATTGGTGTTTTGTTACGGATTGTAGAGATTGAAGTTGAGATTGCTTGATGTGTGTTATGGATGTTTGGGTTGGTGCTCTTTGTTGATTGTATTGTTGAGTAGCTTTGTAATGATTATGTGAAGGATTGAAGCCCTGGTTGTTGTAGTGCCTTGTTACTTGGTATTGTGATTGTGGTTGAATGCAATGAAAAAGAGAAAGGAGAGGAAGATGTATTGGAGGCTCTGGGTAAGCTCAGTCCTAAGACCCTAACAACTTTGATTGGATTGGTTCAGGAGATGAGTGTGTCTCCTCCTACCAACCGTGATGTGAGTGTCCATGAAGAAACTCGTACCTGTTTCCAGTGTGGAGAGATAGGCCATTTGATGAGGTCATGGTTGTGGAGGTATGAGAGGTGGCGTTCGTGGTTGTGGACGTGATTATTGCACACACCTAACGGTTGATGTTGAGGATGATGAGCTTGGAGACCCTAGTGATTGTCTACCCACCCTATTAGACTTGTCTAGTAGTGTTACTCATCGTGCTCTACACTCAGATGTGCGAGGTACACATGATTCTCTTGCATTTGCATCCTTTCCCACTACTGGGGCACAAGATTGGATATGTGACTCTGGGGCACACACGCGATGGGATCTTCTAGGGAGTTCAACACCTTTACTCCCTTAGAAGTTCTGTCTAGTGTTAAGACTGTTAATGGTACTGATCGACCAGTGGTTGGTAAGGGTACAATGCGCTGCATTGACACTGTGACATTGTCCAAAGTTTTGCATGCTCCTTCCTTTCCTGTAACCTTCTCTCCATTAGTGCTATTGTTCTTCAACTCAATTGTCGCATTATCTATGACATTACATACATGATCTTTCAGGAGAAGGAGTTTGGCCGGGTTCTTGGGAATGATACGTGGCATGATGGACTATGGTACCTGGATAGAAAGAGCATGACCTCAGCCCTTTCATTGATAGCAGAGAAATTTGAGAGGGAGAAGAGGATTATGACAGAGTTGTTGCTGCACCACGGATGCTTAGGTCATCCTTCGTTTTCCCTTATGAGACGCTTGTATCTTCGATCTTTTGCACAAGTCAGTAAGAATACATTGATCTGTGATGCTTGTGAGTTGGGTAAGCATACCAGGAGCTCCTATGTTAGCTCTGGACACAGGAGTTCTTGGGTGTTAAATGTTGTACATTCTGATGTTTGTGGGCCTTGTTCGACTTCGATAGTGAATGGATATCGATATTTTGTGACGTTTATTGATTGTTGTTCCCGAGTTACTTGGTTATACTTGATGAAGAATAAGAGTGAAGTCTTTAACTGTTTTAAAGATTTTCATAGAGAGATTCAGACTCAGTTTAGTGTAGTTGTGAAAATTCTGAGTCCTGATAATGACACAGAATACATGAACAAGTCTTTTGAGGATTATCTGTCATTTCACGGAATTAGAGATCAGACCATTTGTCCCTACACACCAGAGAAGAATGGAGTGGCGGAAAGAAAGAATCGTCACCTTCTTGAGGTTGCGAGGAACATATAATTTCTATGAATGTCCCCAAATATTTGCAGGGGCAAGCAGCTATGACAGTAGTCTATTTGATAAATCGAGTACCCTCCTGAGTACTGGACTGGAAATCTCCATTCCAAGTACTGACTGGCACTAGAGAAGATGTGTTAGAGCTGCGGACATTCGGTTGTGTATGCTTTGTGAAAGAGAACCGGCCCGGAGTTGGTAAATTGGATCCAAGAAATGTAAAATGTGTTTTTGTTGGTTACTCATCTACCTAGAAGGGGTATATTTTTTGGAGTCTGGTCGAACGCCGACCGTTTGTGAGTTTGGATGTCACATTTCGAGAATTTGAGCCTTATTTCACTCGGGGGAACCTTCACCATTCTAGGACTCGCCTCAGGTTGATAGGCGCGAGAGGGGAAGAGTGGCATGAGAGGTGAGCCACAAACAGTGACTGTAGGGAAAATTCCATACCCTTGACCAGTTTGAGACACAGGGTGTGAGGAGATGAGTTTGAGTGATATTGATATTCTGGAGTTTCGTCACATTTATCGCAGAAGAGGAGATGTGTCGCTTGTCCCATGTCCCGATGCTCAACTAGCCCTGACTCCGGACACATTTGCACCACCCACAGGTGATATTATTCTTTTCCATACTTTTACTGACATTATTCTTATTTCTTCTCCTCCACCCTTACCGTTGAGGTAAACCACCCGTGTTAATGCATGCATTCCACCTGATCTGTATGGATTCCCACATGATATTGCCAATCACATATCACATAGCCACAGGGTTTTTATTGCTTCTTTGGACAATGTCTTTGTGGCTAAGTGTTGGCAGGTTGCAAAGAAGGATCCGAAGTGGAGAGCTGCTATGATAGAGGAGTTGGAGGCTCTTGTGAAGAATGGGACTTGGGAGCTTGTACCACTGCCACCTGAGAAGAAGATTATTGGATGCAAGTGGGTGTTTAATGTAAAACAGAAGCCAGAGGGAGCAGTGGAGCGATACAAGGCTCAACTGGTAGCAAAAGGTTACGGTCAGACATATGACATTGATTTTGATGAGACCTTTGCACCGGCCGCCAAGATGAGCAAAGTCAGAACCTCAGTCTCCATAGCAGCAAACAAAGTATGAAGCCTACATTGGCTTGACTTGAATAATGCATTTCTTCATGGTGACTTACTCCAGGAGGTATACTTGGAGATCCCTCCGCGATTTGGTATTGGATAGACAGTGGAGAAAGTTTGCAAGCTCAGAAATCCTTATATGGCAAAAAATAATCCCCGAGAGCTTGGTTTGACAGATTCAAGAAGGCTATGGTGGGCATGGGCTATCAGCAAACCAATGTCGATCATACTGTTTATGTGAGACATACTGGAGATCATATCATGATGTTGGCTCTTTATGTGGATGACATGATTATTATAGGAGATGATGAGATGGAAATAGCAGAGTTGAAGTTGAAATTGGACAAGGAGTTCGAGGTAAAGTACTATAGATAAAATACTTTCGTTAGATCAAAGTAGCTCAATAACCAGAGGGGATAGTGCTATCCCAAAGAATGTATGTCTTGGATTTGCTCACGGAGACGAGCATGCTAGGTTGTAAGCTTGCCAGGGTACCTATCGAGAAGAAGGTGAATCTGAGTGTTGATGCTGGTAAGCCGGTGAATAGAGAGAGATATCAGAGATTGGTTGGATGGATGATATACCTAAGTTGCACCCGACCTGACATCTCATTTACTGTTAGGACGGTGAGCAAGTATATGCATGACCCAATAAAGGGCCACATGGATGCGGTTTATCAGATATTGTGCACTGGGAAAGGTCTTGATCTTTAGAAAAAATGGGCATAAGTATTGATGGATATTGTGATTTAGATTGGGTTAGCTGTGTTGATGACAGGAAGTTCACATCTAGATACTGCATGTTTGTAAGAGGCAATCTGGTTTCCTCGATAAGTAAAAAATAGTCAGTCGTTGCCCATTCTATAGCTGAGGCAAAGTACAGAGCTATGGCTCTGAGTGTTGCTGAGATGATATGGTTGAGGTCCTTACTGATAGAGTTGAAGATGGATGAGGGAGCACAATTGTAGTTGTGGTGTGACAATAAGTCAGCTATTAATATTGCCAATAACCTGGTCCAACATGACAAAACCAAAAATTTAGAAATTGATAGGTTATTCATTAAAGAGAAGCTGACCAGTGGACTTCTGGAGCTGAGACATGTGGCTACTAAAGAGCACACAACTGACTGTTTTACCAAGGGTCTTAGTGTGATAGACTTAGATAGGCTTTGTAACAAGATAAGCTTGATCGATATCGTTCGTCCATCTTGAGGGGGAGTATTGGTTTATTGTTGGTTTATCTGTATTGATGTAGACTTGGGCCACTTTTGGGCCCAAGTATATATAGTGTACTCAAGCCTAATGAGAAGTAGTTCTTGCCATTTCAACTCGAACATAATTGTATCTAGTACACAACAACACAACACAACACAACACAACGTACTTAGTATATTTTCAACTAAATTATTATCTAGGGAGTTAGATGCATGCAGCCTTACCTTTGTAATTATACAAAGAGTTGTTTCCGTTGTGATCCAATATACATTGCGTCATTTGATATATTGAGTTCTAGCAACTTCACTAATAGAAGTACTGAAATTTAATAAAGCCATTTTGATATAGTCCATTATTAGCACAAAGCTAAAATAATAGTATCTAGTACACATGAAGTCCAATTCTTGTAGCTCATGACTTCTTGCTTCACTGGTCTTCTATTATGTTAAGAAATTTATTGGCAAGTGGATTCATATTTGGGTTTGTGGTGTAATTATGGCTGCCCCATATATCTTATGTCACATCACAACTAGCAACAATGAATCACACAGTTGTGTCAGTAATTGGCAACACATAATTTTGATCCAACAGACCTTTCAAGGACAAAAACCCTACTTAACCTGATTCAAATATGCATATTACAAAAGAGAAAAGTGTGCTTCCTCTCTATATCATTCATTTCTACTTCCTGGAGAAGAGTTACTTTTATTCATAATAATCAGGCAAGCATCAAGGGGGCATATTTCCTATCATACTCTATTTCCATAAGCACAATGACCATAGATGAAAAAGAACTCCAAGGAGGCATATTTTTTTGTTGTACCAAAATTCATTATGAAAAAACAGTTTATGTACAAAAATGAAGAAAAAATAGAAAATACAACGGGAAAAAAGAATCATATTCGTGGGGCTCAATCTTCCTGTATAGCTTGAAACTATCATCATCACCGGCATAACTACCACATACTTTAGAATGGGGTCAAAACAACATTGATCCAAACTTGTAGCTTCTCAAGTTGCCTCAAATTCTCTTTTCTTCGTACAAAAGTCATAACTTGAGCTTTGCTCTGCTAAGCTATTTTGTATTCTTGGAATATGTAAAAAAATAATATAGAAACTCATACTTTATTAAGAATAATCCCTTGGGGTATATATAGTATTACAACTCAAACCCTAAGTAACTCTAGAACTATAATTCAATCATAACTCTATTTAATATCAAATACTAACACTTCCCTTCAAGATGGGCGAAAGATATCAATCAAGCCCATCTTGTTACAAAGTCTATCTATATCTATTGCCCTAAGACCTTTAGTGAGACAATAAACAATTTGCTCATTGGTAGTCACATGTCTCATCTCTAGGAGTCCACTGAACAGCTTTTCTTTGATGAAAAACATGTCGAGCTCCACATGCTTGGTTCTGTCATGTTGAACTGGATTATTTGCAATGTTTACTGCTGACTTGTTATCACACCATAGCTGTATCTGTACTCCCTCACTCATTTTCAACTCCATCACAAGTGACATCAACTACATCATCTCAGAAACACTCAAAGTCATGACTCTGTACTCTGATTCAGCTGTAGAACGTGCAACCACATAATGTTTCTTGCTTTTCCAGGAGACTAAATTGCCTTCTACAAATACCTCAGGTGCCCGTTCGTCCGAAAGGTCAACCCCTTTCTTGTTGCACTCTTCAAATGTCTCAATATCTGATACACTGCATCCATGTGACCCTTTCTAGGGTCATGCATGTACCTTCTTACCACACTCACAACAAATGATATATCAGGTCGGGTATGGCTCAAGTAAATCAGTCGTCCCACCAATCTCTGATATCTTTCTCTGTCAACTGGCTCACCAACATCAGTGCTATAATTAACTCTCTACTCGATTAGTACTTTGGCAGGTCTGCAACCTAGCATACCTATCTCCTTGAGCAAATCTATGACATACTTCCTCTGCCATAAGGTTATCCCCTCGGGCCCTCGAATTACCTCTATGCCAAGAAAGTATCTCATCTGTCCTAAGTCTTTCACCTCGAATTCTTTGGTCAGTTTCACCTTCAGCTCTGTTATCTAACTCTCATCATCACCTATGATAATTATGTCATCCACATAGACTGCTAGAATC
>JAOWBN010211060.1:0-13921 GCA_028565015.1 Pinguicula moranensis | reverse complement strand
ATAACATGATGGACACCAAACGGGTGGCAACTTGTGATAACTTAAGTTATCACGTCTTTGTCCTGATACCAAACGGACCCTTATAGTGTATCTAATTGAGGATGAGTTGCCCTTTATACAAGTTGAGAAGGCTGGATTCAGGAACTTATTAAAGTTACTTGAGTGTCGCTTCAAGATGCATTCTAGGCATTCGGCAACGAGAGATTGCATTGAGATCTACCTTTCTGAGAAGGATGTTGATGCAACCCATGTTGCAAACCCTTATGCAAGGATACGACCCAAGGAGGATTTGTCGCTCCCAAACGGACCGATCACTCGTGCTAGGGTGAAGAAGTTAAAGATGGATTTACATTATTAATTTATGGGCTATGGATCGAAGCCGTACGGAGTGAGATGGGGCATACAACTCACGATGACACTCCTTGGAAGAAGCCGACTTGTTCACCTGGCCTAGCCCACTGTGGTGTTACAACTCAGCCCAAGATTATTCATTTACTTCACTTCCAAGATAAGGCCCACAACCCATGGTGTAATGGCCCAACAAACCAAGTCCATGAAGAATTATTTGTTGAGAGACAACCCCTTCATGGTCAGCACGTGCATGGATCATTAACCCATGATCAGGGCCTTGATGAAGTGGAGAATTAATGGCACTAAATGACTAGAAGGCATGAAGGGCTCTTGGTCGTGTATGGCATGATCAAGTGGATATTGATGACATTAAATGAAAAAGTAAGGTAAAGAATAGAGAGTTATCAACTCATGGAAAATTGTCCACTCATGGTTGAAGAACATCAAGACTTGCAAGTGGCCAACTGAAGACATGTCATAACTCATCATGCATGGAACATAGTGGACTCCACACGTCCAAGTAGTGGCCAAGAGGAAATTTATTACAATTAAGCAACTACTAACGTACCATGCATGCTCCATGATGGCCTATAAATAGATGGCGCTTGTACTTGATAGTTAATTTTGTTTTAGTTTATGACTTGTGAGATTTCATCTCCTTTTAGCTTTTATAAAACTCTTTTCGACTTATCTTTCCTTGTTTTGAGAAAAGTGGCGTCGATTTTATGAATTTTTGTCTTTTGGAGTTTGATTGAAAATAGTTTTCTCAATAGGATTCTTTAAGTGACGAATTCCTTTCCATAAAATACGTATGTTTGGTTCACACCTCCATTATAGGCGTTGGGTCGAATTTCCAACAAGTTTGTCAATTTTCGGTCCTTTTTTTGAACCACCAATATTGGTATTGGATTTTGTCATAAGTTGGCTGGGTTCATATTAGATGTATTGAGGAAAAAGATGTTGGAGTGAGTTACAGACACTTGGACATCACTTCAAAATATTAGTTACAAGCCCATCACCGCCCCTTTTATTGATACCAAGTGTTTCGTAAAAGGGTTCTTTGTTTTTAAAAGATTATTGATCATATAAGGAAGTCCATTTCGAAACTATTGGAAGATTGCATACTTGTTAGGGGGATTGACAAGGCCCTTATCATCACGATAGGTAACGCCTCCACCAATACTTTGAAGGAGTGGCAGTTGAAATGATTTGGTGGCAACATTATTGGGGCAAGACAAAATCTGCATATATGATGCTATGCACACATCTTAAACTTGATTGTGCAAGGTGAATTGAAGAAATTGATCGGCCGGTGCATAAGGTGAGACTTTTGGTGAAATATGTTGTCTTCACCTTAAAGATTGGGATGCCTTCAAGGAGATGTGTGGCAGTCAGGGGGTGTAATCAAAGGATATTTTCAGTTGGATGCCTTAACAAGATGGAATTCCAACTACACCATGTTGGTTTATGTTGAACATTATCAACCAATTTTTTATGAGATGTTGGAGGATGATAATCTGGTGGGGTACTTGACTGAGGCTAAAGATGGAAAGAAGGGAGCGGGAATTCTTACTAATCATGATTGGGTTCAAGTCAAGCAATTTATTGCTTTTCTAAAGTTATTTAATGAAGTGACTCTGAGTTTCTCGCCTACCTATATTTTCAGGTTGGCTAAGGTCAAGATGTGGTTGGATGAATATACTTTGGATCCCCAACCCAGCTTCAGTGTGATGGCCATTCAAATGCAATAAAAATATGAGAAGTATTCGGGTGAATTAATTGTTGGTAACCCAAAGATTCAGATGAATGAGTACTTATTTGTTGCTATTATTTTTATTTGTTGTTATTGTTTTTATTTGTTTCTTCTGTTTTGTTGCTAATGTTCTTGAATATGATTAGGTTATTCGTTGTACTGTTCTTGACCCGAAGTGTAAGCTGAGTTGGTTCAAGTTCTAGTTTTCAATAACTATGAATAAAAAAAAAGAGTGACAACATTATGGCCATGGTTAGAAGTACATTAGGAGATCTGTTTGATGAGTACAGTTACTTCTACCGGCCAAGTGGATGCGAGAAGAAGGTCATTGGGTGCCAAAATTAATGTGGAGTGGAAGAACTATGCCTCTTTTGTGGTCGTGGAAACTCAGTTGGACAATACATCTGAGTTGCATAGGTATTTGATTGATAAAGTTGAGGATTTGAGCTTAGAAGTTGAAATTTTGGGTTGGTGGAAAGTGAATGTATCAAAAATTTCACTTCCTAATAGAATAGCACGATACATGCTTGCAATTTCATCAAAACCATGCATTCATAATTTTTCTTTAGCATGGGAGGGTGAGTGCTAAATGCCTTTAGAAGTTCATTGGAACCCAAATGGCAGACTGATTGATTTGTGTTCAAAAATAGGTTGCGGCAACAACTGATATATACCACTGTGATGGAACAAAGGAGCAAAAGACTTGTCAACTTAATACAAGTAATAACAATTTCATTTAAAATACATTTATGTTTTAATTGGTTGTTATTTCTCTTCAAATTTATGTAATGACAATTGCTTTTTGGAAATGGAATAAGAGCTGATGCCACCACGACCATAAAAGGATATTGAGGATATTTAAGATGTGCTCTGTGCTGAGATAAACTTCATGAAGAGTAAGCTATATGGGGTTAGCATTCCCTCAACCTCTTTGGAAAATCAAGCTACACTCCTAAAGTGTAAGACAACGGCTTTACCATTCAAATAACTTTGTATCTCACTATGCAATGCGCTAAACCTCTGAATTTTGCACGGAATGCTGCAACTCTCCTTTGCAGTGCGCTAAACCTCTGAAGAACACACCTGCAATCCCCTCTACTCACTATGCAGGACCTCTTTCACACTCATCTCATCAGCCTCACAATGGCTATAATCAGTTTCTACTTGATATAGAACAATGCATCTCTTTTATGCAGTGTGTTGACCATGTGCCTGTCAACACCCCATCTGTATTTCCCCCCTTCCACTAGCAGCCACCTCTGTGAGCTCACCCCTGCAGCATAGAGCCATTGCCTCTCCACAGTTGCCCAAAACTACAACTCCTCCATCTTCCTTAGCTACAAATCCTGTTCGCATGGAATGCTGCAACTCTCCCTTGCAGTGCATTAAACCACTTGAGAAAACACATGTAGCCCCCTCTCCTAAGTGTGCAGGAAAACTATCAAGCTCATCTCAACAACCTCTTCATGGCTCTAATCAGCATCTACCTGATATGGAACAATGTTTCTTCTCACCAGTGCGATGACCTGGTGCCTGTCAACAATCTACCTGTAGTTCCTCCTCCCCCCTGGCAGCCAACCCTAGGAGCTCATACCTGCAGCCTAGACCCCTTATCTCTCCACAATTGCCCAAATCTATTACCCGTCCTTCTTGCTCTGCTACAGTACCTATTAATACATCGTCCTCTTGTGAGGATTTCCCTCTTTTGGGGGTCCTAAATCAAACAGGTATTGTAATTTCAAAGAAGACTTTGCTAAAAAAAAGGCAAGGACATGGACCCAAAACAAGGAGTCAAACACGCAAAGACAATGACTCTAGTAGGGATAAAGACATTGATGTACTAGAAGACTGGATTGGCAACCTTGCAGCCCAACAAAAATCTTCTCCTGGACTGAGTTTATCCGAAGCTCAACTGAATGCTGAAACTGATCTTGCACTAGAACTTGGCAGAAAAATAGGATTGACATATCCAAACCCTCACCAAGACAAGGAGAAGTTGAAGATCATCTCTTCCCTCTGATTAAAGAGTACAAAGTCTTGAGGCAATATTGTTGCCCCCTGATTCAGAAGCCTATAGTTTTAAATGAAGATTATTACATATAACGTCAGAGGCCTCTATGGCAATGGCAGACAAAGAAGAGTCAATAATCTCATTCTATCAGAACTCCCTGATTTTCCTAGTCTTCAGGAGACAAAAATGGATCTATTGAAAGAAAATTATGCCAACAGCTTTGGTTCGATGATGACTTTGACTGGATTTATAAAGGTTTTGTGGGTCAATCAAGTGGTATTTTAGGTATATGGAATAAGTCTATTTTCAGCAGACACAACTTCAATTATGGAGACGATTTTCTGTCAATTTCTGGTAATCGGAATTCAGATTCTACAACCTCCCACATCCTGAACATTTATGGTGCAAGTGATCTAGCTTCCAGGGAACTCCAATCGAAACAGATAACTGAACTGCATCAGGGCAAAGGAATTGAGAAATGGTGTCTTATGGGTGATTTCAATGCAGTTTTAGACGCCACAAAAAAAAGGACAGCTCTCAGAGATCATTAGAAAATGAAATCAAAGCCTTCAGATTCTTTGTCAATGGGCTGCAACTTCAAGATCTACAAATGACTAAAAGAAAGCTCACTTGGTATCTGAAATCTCTTAAAGTTATTAGAAGACTTGATAGATTTTTGGTGAACGATTTTTGGTTAGGAAATGATATTTCTTGGACACAAGCTGTCCTCAATAGGGATGATTCTAACCATTGTCCTGTCTCTCTTGTTTGCATTCATTTGAACTGGGGTCCTAAACCATTTAAAATGCTGGACAGTTGGCTAGAAAATGCAGAATTTTCTGCCAAAATGGAGAAGCTCAATCCTAAAATAAACCCAGAGGGGTTTGCAAGTCATAGATTGAAGGTCAAATTCAGGGAGTTAAGCAATGGTATTAAACATTGGAACATGCTACAACCCAGGGATTCTTCTGCTCAACGTAAGTTCCTGTTGGAACAAATTTCTGATATGGAATTACAGGCAGAAAACCTCCCTCAAATCTCTAATTCTGACACACAAGCTATTCTAAACAAGCAGCAGGAGCTCCAAGCTCTAACCCACAGTTTAAACAGCATCAACGTTCAGAAAGCTAGAATTAATTGGATTAAACAAGGTGATGTAAACTCTCCATATTTTCACAATTGGATCCAAAAGAATAGAAGAAGGAGCTCTATCCAAGGTGTATGGGAGGGTGATACGTGGTTGGATAATCCAGAAAACATCAAGTCATGTTTCAAACAACACTTTTCAGCAAGATTCTCTGAGGAGTTTTGGAACAGGCCAAAGATTCATAATGTGAGTTTTCACAACCTTCTCAAATGTGTCCAACGAACTTCTTGTCATGCCTTTCTCAGAGGCTGAAATCATGAATGCTATCCAACAATGTGTCAGTGAAAAAAGTCCAGGACCTGACGGTTTCAACTTTAAATTCCTTAAACATTTCATTCATTTCTTTAAGACTGATATTTTGCAACTCTTTTTGGAATTTTATAGAAACTGCAGACTTGCCAAGGGAAGCAGTGTAGCTCACATATTTCTCTTAGCCAAACAAACACTCCTCTCCATGTTCATGACTTTAGGCCATCACCTTAATTGGAGTCATCCCAAAGATTATTTCAAAAGTTCTTGAATTGAGGTTGTGTCCGCTTATGGAAGAGATTATAGCTTCTAATCAGATGGCTTTTATCAAAGGCAGAAAGCTCCTGGGTGGCGTTCTCGTAGCCAATGAGGCAGTGGATGAGATGAAAAAACTTAAAAAGTAGGCCTTGATCTTCAAAGTTGACTTTGAAAAGGCGTTTGATTCGATTAATTGGCTTTACTTGCAGGATGTTATGATCCAAATGAAGTTCCCTCAAAGCTCGATTTGGTGGTTAAAAGAACTACTAGAATCTTCCTCATCTTCTATCCTCATAAATGATAGTCCAACTTTGCAATTTTTTCCAAAAGGAGGACTTCGCCAAGGGGACCCTATCTCTCCTTTACTCTACCTTGTGGCTGCTGAGGGTCTCTCTATGATGATCCGCAAGGCAATCCAACTAAATCTATTTAGAGAGATTGAAATTGGTAAGGACAAAGTCAAGCTTTCTCACTTACAGTTTGCGAATGATACATTAATATTTGGTGAAGCAAGCTGGAAAAATGTTCAAACATTGAAATTTATCCTCCTCAATTTTGAGATAGCCTCTCGCTTGAAAATCAATTACTCAAAGAGCAACCTTCTTGGTATCAACATGCAACAACTCCTTCTAGAGGATATGGGAGCTTATCTTGGATGCAAAACAGGATCGTTTCCTTTCAAAAATTTAGGTCTCCCAATAGGAGCCAACCCTGCTAAAACCTCTACCTGGCAGTCTATTATTACTAAGTTCAGCAAGTCCCTAAACTCTTAGGATCACAGGTATATTTCCTCTAGAGGGAAATTCGCACTCATGAACTCGGTGCTAAATGCTTTGCCATCCCATTTCTTCTCCTTCATGAAGGCACCAGATTCTGTCTGAGGTCATTGTTCTGGAATGGAAGCAGTGAGCACAAAAGGTTCCACTGGTGTCCTGGAAAAAGATGATTGCCCCAGTAATCAATGGTGGTCTGGGAGTTAGAAATTTGAAAGCTTTCAATGAGGCCTTACTAGGAAAGTAGGGGGAGCGCCTTCTTTCAGGAGGAGTTGATCTAGCTACCAACATTTTGAGATCCAAATATGGTTCAAAGGGTTGTCTATCAATTGGTAAATGGAGAGAACTTTTCAATCCTGTGACATCTCTGAATCGACCTGGTAGAAGAAGGGGAAGAGCTTATGCATCTCCTTGGTGGAATAATATTCAACAAATACTCAATTCTACTTGGTTCATGACTTCCATCAGTTTGAAAGTTGGTTCAGGATCCCCAATCAGATTCTGGAAAGACCCTTGGCAGAGTGAAATTCCTTTATCACATCAATTCCCAAGACTCTTCAGAATCACACTAAACCAAGACGCTCTACTTTCAGATTTGAGTTTGAGGGACTTATCCTCATGGCAATGGTCTTGGAGAAGATCTCTAAGAATTTCTGATATGCACGATCTCTCAAATCTGTCTCTACTACTGCAAGATGTTCAACTTCACAATTATAGGGACAAATATTGCTTCAATTCTTAAGCTGATGAGAAATATACAATCAAGTATGCTTATACAAGAATAATGAACTCTGTTGCGTCTCCTTTTTCTGATCAAGAAATAGCTATTCTATACTCACTTTGGCAGACCTTTGCTCCTAAGAAAGTCCTCAACTTCACCTGGAAGGTAATCCATAAATCTTTGCCAACAAATGAGGGCCTTAGGCTGCGGCATATCATTCATCCTGACCAAGTATCAAGCTGCCATCTTTGTTCTGCAGGTCAAGATTATGTGGATCACCTCTTCAGAACCTGCCCCATAATCTTGCAGGGTTTGGTCTTCTTTAGTGGATTGACTATCAACACCAGAATTTCACGAACTGTAGGTTTCAACAGTCCCATCCCTATCAGATTTCATTTCTGGTAAACCAAACAGAGCCAACCTAGCCGCTTGGAAAGCAATCTAGACAACTATGGTATGGCTAGTGTGGAAAGCTAGGAACCTAAAATTTTTCCAAGATAAGGACACTAACCATTTAGGCATAGCTTCCAGCATCAAAAGAACTTCGTGGCTTTGGATCTCTGCTTCAAAGAAGCTGGATTTCTCCTCCACAAATTGGATATTGAATCCTATTGCATGTATATCTTTCTCGCACTTACTTTGTCATGTGAAAGTTGCTTTATTCTGCAGTAAATATTATGAAGGGTGATGAAACTTTAATCTGGCTGATGAGTTCTTTGCTTCGTTTCATGATGATATTCCTCCCTGATCTCAATGTTGTTTTTGTCTTAATTTCTGTGACTGTTTGACTCTGATATACAGAAGGATACATTTTTATGTTTTTTCCATGTTGAACTTTCACTTATCAAGGTGGAAGCTTTTTCTTGGAGAGAAGTTGAAGAAGGATCAGCAGTGCAACTTTTGTAAACGGTAGCATCCGGGTTCATATACTATGTACAGAATGGACTTCCTGCAGTGTAAGTCACAGGGAAAGAAATGATTTATTGTTCAATCTTACGCTGCTCCTGGCTTCTTTTGGTACAGGGTAGGCGCTGGTGAAGAGACAATAGGCAACTGAAACAGAGGGACAAAGGCCTTATCGTCTACTATCACTTTAGAAAGCATGAGCCATTCTAGTGATCAAGGATGTAAAAAGACTACATGGTATGAAGAACATAGAAACTTTATTGGTACTGCCTAACTATCTCCCCGGGTGCGGATGAGAAAATTTGCTTGCTCATGCTCCAAGAAGACAACCAATATCAATATCTACCTACCATCTCCCCGGGTTACCTCACGCTCTCGTGGAACGTCCTTCAGAGCCAAACTTTTTCATCTATTTTGATTTTTAAGAGGACAATTATGCTATCAGACACTACCAGCTAGCCCATACTTTCTGATTATGCTGCACGCAAGAATGCTTTAATTTGGTAAACACGTAGGTGCACAAATTTAAGAAAAGCTTCATCCACATACCTACCGGGCCGTAGCAAATTAAGGGACGTCCATCCAGGGTTACAAACAGGGTATTCTACAAAATCTGTTCAAGGTTCTGACAAGCCTCAAGCAAAATGTAGGCTGTTCAAGAAAATGGTCTCGGGTCTCTTGGTTGGGAATATGTGAAATCTCGTTCAAGCACCTTATACTTAAGGCGCTCATCCATTAGGGGGTTGGGAGTGGTCTCTACGGAGACAGTGGCTGATGCGCAACCAAAAGAATGTCTACTTTAAAACGGATGCACTCCTCCCTCAAGAGCTTAGATGACAGAATCAGGGAGACAGTTGCCACGGAAGTTTGCATGATAAAATCCCAAGAGGCATACGCTATGAAGACAGTTAGCCATAGGCCAAAAGTTATACGAGTATAAGGTCAAAGAGGGTGAATGATGCCTTGAAAATGAATTAGGTCATACTTGCCCATCTTGTATATCCTCTTCACATTACAAGGATAATTCATCAAACTGGAAGGAGCTATGTATCGATAGTCCTATAAAAAGGTATCGATAAGTTGATAATCATGATATCTAGTTGTGGTGAAAAGCGGATGATGCCGATGAACTAAATGCAGAGATGTTTGTGCATTCATGGGGTTAAGGGAGCCATGTACTGATCACCCTTAGTTATACTGGAGGATATACTGTTGCATTATCATATGTATAAATTTGGCTTATAAAAAAAAAAAACTTGGTATCTCAATTTGGGCTAAACCCAAAGAGCTTGCAACATGGCAACCAATATTAGAGATGATAAAAGCTAGACTTGCAGGATGGAAAAAGAGATATATATCCCTATAAGGCATAATTGTTCTAATTTAAGTGCTCTCAAGTGTGCCACTATATCATTTCTCTATATTCAAAACTCCTTTAGCACTTCTGAAGAAGATGACAATCTTGCAACTAAAGTTCCTGTGGGGTGAGCAAGTAGATGGCCCAAAGAAGATATCATTGATTAGTTGGAGAAGATATGCTACCCCAAAAATAGAGGAGGTCTAAATACTAGAAAGCTATGCAGAGGCCTCACTTTGGATCAGCAGGCATGAAATTGCCCCCTTTGTTAGCTTACTCCTGAAACAACTCTCAACACCTCTTCTTGTAGTGCAATGTGGTGCAACAAGTGTGAGAGACCTACTACAAATGGTTGGGCATACAAACAGCTCCACCTGCTTGCATCAAAGGGCATCTAGCAAATCACTATGGATTGGCTTATGCACCATGGAAGCAAAAAGTCTAGAACACTTGGTGGTAGATTATATGCTGGACATAGTGGCGGGTAAGGAATGACAACATTTTTCAGCAGCAAGAAGGTAGTGTCGTTACCATGGTAGTGAGCATACAAATCAAGTTGTGGCTGATCCTCAAGATAAAGAAATTGATAAGAGCCAGTAATGAGGGATCATTGAGTGAAACCGTGAGCTCATGCTTTGTGTGACAACAGCTAGATAGAACTCACAAACTTAATCAAGTGAAAGCTTACTTAACATGAGACTTATGTTTCTTATTATACTTGTATATCAATAAACTACTTTACCTACCAAAAAAACACAAAAGGATAAATTACCCTTTAAAAGTACAAAAAATTTTATTGCTATTTGCCCAATTTTTTTAATTATAGAATCTATTTCATATGTGATCAAAGGTGGAAAAAGTGCTTCTCTAATGCACTATTTGCAACTCACTTGAGAAATTTTTGAAGTTGCACAGTGAGAATAGATTGACCGCCAAAAATGAGTAGGAAGACAACTACTTGACGGCAAAAACCAAAAGCTTTCCTTTCAAATTATACTGTACACTAAAAAAGGAACAAGATAAAAAGATAAAAATGAAGGAACCCAAAAAGGTAACAATATTAGACTTAAAGACTAATGAGTATTCAACCACCAATCCCGAAAATTGCATATCAACAAAACTCACCCTTTCCCCTTACTCAACCTCTTCCATTTGGCTCTCCTCATTGCTTATGTTTCCCTCCTCCAACGCAGGCATCTTAGCGTCTTCAACAGCTTCCTCCTCTTCAATGCTCAGACCAAGCTTAAACATCCAATGGATCCTTAATGCCAAAGTATCGGGATCGTCCAAACCGAAGCCCGAGGTAAGGAGGGCAAATTCAAAGAGTAGCAGAACTAAAATCTTTAACTGATTTGTCATCAGCCTCAGTTCTCTTCCTTAACTCTTCCATGATTCCGTTGTCCGAATTGATTTCTAGGCTCTTCTTTTAGTTGTTTTTCAATAAAATTACATTATAAAGTAAGCTCTAACCCTGTTAATGGTCAGGAAAACCCGTACAAATTGACAAAAAAACTTGTGCCTATTCCTGCATAAGTTCTGTAGACCCCATTTATCTAACTGCAATATACCTCGTATGATTTGTGGCAAATGGGTGGTGTTCCAAATATTCATGTTTTGGCCTGCCCTACCTGTTTCGCTAGGTAGGTCGGCTACTCCATTTTTTTCCCGCTATTGTTTTTGTGAATAAACACAAAGTCTTGCCTTTAAATCATTGAAATCATCCCAAAAATTTCATAAATACTTAGGGTGGCATTGGTCGTCCTGGATCCATCCTACGAAAAAGAGTGAATCAGTTTCTAAAATGATATTTGTCCATCCTACTTCTTTGCAGATTCGCAACCCCTTTGTGGCAGCTTGGAGTTTGCACCATTGTTAGCGCCTGTACCAAAATGAACGGAAAAAGCTATTAGAAAATTGCAATTAGCATACCTGATGATCATTTTAAAAACTATGAAATAATTACCCAGTTGACTGCACCTGGAACACCAAACTAAATGGTGTGTCCAAATGCAAAAATCGTACATTAATGGATATGGTACGGTCGATGATGAGTCATGTTGAATTACATTTATCCTTTTGGGGATACGCCCTTGAAACATCTATGTTTACCTTAAGTAGAGTTCCCACCAAATTAGTAGACAAGACTCCGTACGAGGTATGGAAGCGGAGGGTCCCTAACTTGTATTTTCTCAAGATTTGGGGCTGCAAAGCGTTTGTTAGGCGACTGATGCCTAACAAGCTTGGTCATAAGTCTGACAAATGCTTATTCGTAGGATACCCGAGGGAAGCCAAGTGTTACTACTTCTATCAGCGGTTGAATAACAAAGTGTTTGTTATCCGACATGGTGTATTCTTGGAGGAGGAATTCCTCTCCAAGGAGAGTAGTGGGAGCAAGATCATTCTTGAAGAAATTCAAGATGATCCAGTCAAGCTCGTTCCAAGCAAAGAAACAAAACAAGTTGCACCACCTGTTAGCAGGTCAGGGAGAGAGTTCGACAACCTAAGAGGTATTTAAGACTACATTAGATAATACTTATTGGTGATGTCGATCCATGACTTATAATGAAGCATTGTCACGAGAAGATTCTGAGGAATGACTTAAGGACATCAAATACGAATTGTAATCCATGGAAGACAACCATGTATGGGACTTGGTTGACTTGCCTAATGAGGTAAAACCTGCCAAAAACAAATGGGTATTCAAGAGGAAGACTGATATGGATGGCAACTTGACTGTGTACAAGGCTCGTATGGTGGCAAAAGGGTTTACTCAGGTCAAAACTATGTGGAGACATTTGCACCAGTGGCTAAGTTTCAGTCAATACTGCAATCCTGAACGAGGTTCTTGAAGAGGATGTGTACATGGTATAGCTTGATGGTTTTGATAATCCTAAAAGAACCGAAAGGTATGCAAGCTTAATAGGTCCATTTATGAACTAAAGCAAGCATCTCATACTTGGAACATGAGGTTCGATGACGAGTCAAGAATATGGGATACATTAGAAACCCAAAAGAACCTTGTGTATACAAGAAATTGAGTGGGAGCTTAATAGTATTTTTGGTGTTATATGTCGATGATATATTGTTGATTGAAAATGATATTCCTATACTTGAACATGTCAAGGTCTCATTGAGCAATGTGTTCTCAATGAAATACTTGGGCGAGGCTACCTATATCTTGGGTATCCGGATCTATCGAGATAGATCAAAGAGACTCATCGGTCTGAGTCAGAGTACATACATAGGAAAGGTGATGGAGAGATTCAACATGCATGATTTCAAGAGAGGTTTCCTACCTATGTCAAAAGGTATCTCTCTCAGTACGTCTCAGTGTCCTAGGACATGTGAGCAGAGAGAGAAGATGAGTATAATTCCCTACGCATCGGCGGTTGGGTCAATCATGTATGCCATGTTATGTACGCACCCTGATGTGTCTTATGCTTTGAGCATAACGAGTTGATATCAACAGGATCCCAGGGAGGATCATTGGACAGCAGTCAAGAATATCCTTAAGCACTTGAGAAAGACTAAGGATTTGATTCTGGTCTATGGTGGTGAGGAGTATCTCACATGTACAGGGTACTGTGATGCTAGCTTCCAAACCGACCATGATGATTCAAAATCTCAGACAGGTTACATGTATATGCTTAATGGTGATGCTGTCTATTGGAAGAGTTTCAAACAAGAGTGTACGGCTGATTCCACTGTTAAAGCGGAATACATTTATGCTTGTGAGGTAGGCAAAATAGGATATGGATCTGCAAATTCGTTGATGAGCTTGGTGTTGTTCCTCGCATTGCTGATGCGATGGAGATTTATTGCGACAACACCGGAGCAATTGCAAATGCGAAGGATTAAAGATCCAACAAGCGCACTTTGCACATCAAAAGAAAGTATCACGTTATTCGAGACTTTGAAGAAAATAAAGCCATCAGAATGTGTAAGTAGGTACGGACAGCAACATAGCTGATCCGCTGACAAACCATTTCCCCTAGCGCAGCATGAGAGACATATGGGTGCTATGGGTATACGCTACATGAGGGCTTGGCTTATAGGCTGATATGTTTTTTGTATATGAACCTATAGGGCTTGGTGCGTGGTACGTGATTAGCTCTAGTTCAAGTGGGAGATTGTTAGTTAGTGTGGCCTAGAGCATTGTGCTCTTGTTAGTTTCATGTATGCTGAATGTTAAAAATCATTTTTTTCCTTGAGTTTTGTATATATATATATATATATATATATTATAGATCATTTGGATTGATGACTCAAATTGTGAAACTCCATAATTTTATCAAACTCTAAATTATTCCATAGTCTTAAAGTCATTAGCAAGGGAACAACTAGATGACTAAATCGACTAGCATGTGGATTAATGTATGATCATGTTTCACAGAT
>JAOWBN010211050.1:264-13922 GCA_028565015.1 Pinguicula moranensis | reverse complement strand
TAAAATAAAAAAAAAAAAAAAAAAAAAAAAAAAAAAAAAAAAAAAAAAAAAAAAAAAGTAAGCCCTTGTATTCAAAATGGATTTCGAAAAGGCATTTGACACAGTTAAATGGACATATCTACAAACTGTGATGAGTCTCATGGGATTTCCCCAGATTTGCAGAAGTTGGATAAAAGAAATTCTGCAAACTGATTAATGGTAGTCCTACTGAAGAGTTTTATCTGAAAAGAGGTCTGAGGCAAGGAGATCCCATCTCCTCATTCCTCTACCTCATTGTTGCCGAAGGGCTATCAACTTAGATTCAAAAGGCATCAAATATACACTTATTTGAGGGGATGGAAATTGGCAGAAGCAAGATGCATCTAACACATCTTCAGTTTGCTGACGACACACTACTATTTGGACAAGCAGAATGGAAGACCATAAAAGCATACAAAGCAATTCTGCAAAATTTTGAATTAGCTTATGGTCTGCGTA
Source organism: Pinguicula moranensis (assembly GCA_028565015.1). NCBI lineage: Eukaryota > Viridiplantae > Streptophyta > Magnoliopsida > Lamiales > Lentibulariaceae > Pinguicula > Pinguicula moranensis. The sequence goes on along the minus strand of JAOWBN010211050.1, from coordinate 13,445 downwards.
TTAATTTCTCAAAAAGTAGTCTTTTGGGGATAAATATTGACCAAAGTGTTGTTCAGGATATGGCTGATTATTTGGGTTGCAGAACAGGTACATTGCCTATGTCCTATCCGGGATTACCACTGGGGGGTAAGCAGAAGAGAGCAACAACTTGGAAATCAGTGTTTGACAAGTTTAGCAAAATCCTAAATCATTGGAACCAAAAGCATATTTCAATGGGGGAAGCAATTATTACTAAACTCTATTTCTGGCAGCACTTCCATACCATTTCTTTGGTTATCTAAGAGCACCAACATCTGTCATCAAGAAGCTTAGATCCATCCATCGAGATTTCTTCTGGGCACCTCATCTGGGAAAAGGAAACCATGCTGGATATATTGGGAGAAAGTAACTACTGCAGTGGATGAGGGTGGTCTAGGGATCAGGAAGCTGAACTGTTTTAATGAGGCCATGTTGGATAAATGGATGGCAAAAATCTTAGCCAATGAGAAAAGTCTAGTCATGTACATCATAAAACCCAAATACAGCCACAATGATATCCTTGAACTAGGTGAGCATACAGTGCTAGCACAGCCAAACTCAGCGAGAATGGCAGCAAGGCGCAGAGGCAATAGGTATGCTTCAGAATGGTGTAAATCCATCTGGGTGCTGGCCAATGAAAACTGGTTTAATCAGATGACACGAATCATCCTGGGGGATGGAACTGGATTTAGGTTCTAGTTGGACAAATGGTGTCAAAACAGTACACTACTGTAAAATTTCAAAGGCTGTACAGAGTAGCCCAGAAAAAGATGCCTATATCTCTCAGATGAGACATTGGATAAACAACACATGGCACTGGAATTGGGATTGGAGAAGGCATTTGAGAGACCATGAACTAATAGATTTCAATGAACTAATCCTTCTTTTGCAGGGTCAAACACTTGATGAAATCAGCAAAGATATATATGAGTTTGAAGGGGAAATGGAAGGGCAATATATTGTCAAATCAGCCTATGCAAGGATAAGCTCAGGCACTACCAAGCCTCACACAGCAAATGACGCCACAAGACTAAAGAAAATATGGAATGGAACTACACCAAAAAAGATCATAATCTTTTGTTGTAAGATGTTCCAAAACGCAATACCAATGATAAAAGTCTTAAAGGAGAAACATATCATCTCTAAAAAAAACATGAACTACTATGTCCTATATGTAAGTCTGAATCTGAAGACATTGTCACTTATTTACTAATCGTAGCATCTCCGTGCAGATGTGGAGAAAGATTAAATCTTGGCTTGAAGATACATTTGGCCATATATCAACCTTCCAGGACACACACATTCCTACGCTGGAATCTTACATCTCAGGTAAACCTCCTGGTGCTAATATGGCAGCCTGGAAATCTATATGGCTAATGTTGTTATGGCAAATCTGGAAAACCATGAATATGGTTCACTTTCAATCAATGGATATTAATATAAATCAAATTGCTCAAATCATACAAAGGAAAACATGATTCTGGATTACGTTCAAAAAATCAGATACTTTTCCTTACTCTTTCACTTATTGGCAATTAAATCCTATTTGCTATATAAGGGGTGCGTAGACTGCAAGGGCAAGAATAAACGAATGGGACTAAAATTACAAAGTGAAAATACTCACGTCAGGGATCTTGGGAATTGGAAAGAGGCAGAGCATATTTGGAACCTCAAATGACTAACTGATTCACTAATATGTTTATTTTACTTTAGTCCTATGGAGCTGGTTTATTACTGACGTTTCCTAATGCATGAAATAGAAGGAAGGATTTAGTAGAATAGGAAGTCAAGGTAAAATCATTGATCTAAGAACAGGACTACTAATATGTTTTTAGTACATGCACATATGTTCAAAGCACTATCCTCTAAACCTAACTCGGTGTATATCTGAAATTTTAGAATGATCATCAACAGACTCAAAGCATGAGATATCCTGATGGTAGTATTGTGCAGGGAACATAGGAAAATCAGCAGACTGGCACCAGTAAATATATTATTGAACAGAACTACTAATTGGTGAGTTAATGAATGCAGGTTCTTACATGCGAATGTCTATAGAGCAAATCCTGGGTGATCATGGAATTCATCAATATCTGAAGGAAATAAAGATGGAATGAACAAAACTGATGAAGAGAATACACTTTAATCCTTGGTGTTTTTATAATTGACACAACCAAGATGCAATGTGTAAGATCAAGGAATGGGTGTATGTGTATACCTAGAAGGCAGATTGATATGGTGAGCTGATTTGAAACTTCCAAGCCCACATGGCTATCGGATCAGACCTCCAGGGGAAGATATTGAAATAGCCAACTGTATTGATCCACCTTGAGAAATCTTGAAGCCAGGGCTATTTCCTTGTGATAAATGAAGGAAAGATACAAAAGGTGGCATATTGCTAAGCACTAAGAATTGAAGAGCCTTTCGTAGCTTGGACTGCCTTGAGTGACCACAGCGGAAAGAATACTTTGGATGGTTTTCTTGTGATATGGGTGGAGGAATGGGTTAATTGGCAAAACAGTGGCTTTGGGGATAGAGAAAACAATAAGAATTTGATTGACTATAGTCAAGACTTACAGCAGGGTCCGTGAGAAGGAGAGCGAAGGAGGTGGCAACAATCAAAGGATTATGATGCTATAAGGTGAATAGGCTTAGTTGTGCTAACTACTACAGTAAAGATTCATGTAGCCATAATTATATGGTTGCCTGCATAATTGAAGGTCAGCAGATCACTGCTGCAGTAACCATTAAGTTTTTGTTTATTGGACTACCTCAGCAATCTCATGACTTCGATGCTATAAGGTGGGTAGGCAGAGCTGGATTTTTAGCACGGTAATGACTCTTGTAGTCATTTATATGGTAGCTGCATAGTTGAGAGTCAATTGATCACTGTTGCACAACTCTCCTTTGTTCCTTTACACTCCACCATGATTGCATCACGTATCATGTATTTTTTGGTATTTTTTCACTACTTTTTTTTAGTACTTTCTTATCCCTTGTAAGAAAGCTTGTACATACTTTTTATTATTAATGAATTTTTGGCTTAACAAAAAAAAACTATTGATAAATTGAATTAAGAAATAAACATTCCAGTAACACTAAGTGGTTAAGTCAATCGCTCTAAATCGTCAACCTAGTGATTTCGTCATTCAAAATACAGCATCATTTCCTTGTCACGTTTAATTATGTTTAAGTTCATCGAGTAGTTTAACACCTACCAACTTATCATTTGTCCAAATTGATTGAAGTTTACTAATTTTGGTGTTTATCATCTGCAATTCTCGTGGTTTGACATTAATTTCTATTACTTTATTACTTGTTTGACTTTGTACAAGTGAAAATACCACAACAAGTTTTTGGTGTCGTTGTCGGGGTTGTTTAGTTTTGATAATATCAATACCAAGTGAGTTTTTAGCTATATTGGACTTTTTATTTTGGTTACTTTACTTTCATTTGTGTTTTGTAGGCTGTGTATGAACCTTTCTTAAGGTGGTACTTTAAGTTTGGGAGATCCAGAGATTGAAAGAACTTTTTGAGAAAGAAAGAGAGCTCAAAGAGAGGTGACAATACAACAAAGAAATATGGCAACAATTGATGCGTTAGCTATGATTCCAAATGAGGATGATACATCTATGGGTGATTTTTCTCTCCCTCAAGCTCATAAGGATGCTTCATCTACTAGGAGGCCTGCTATCCACGCCAACAATTTTAATTTGAAGTCAGCCATCATCAATTTGTTCCAACGACATTCTACATACAATGGTTCATCAACACAGCATTCAAACTCCCATGTTCATGCATTTGTGGAAATCTGTGACACACTCAAGTATGTAGGGGTGAGTCAATAGGCCATCCAACTTTGGCTCATCCTATTCTCTCTTCGAGACAAAGCAAGGAGATGGCTGCAATCACTGCCCTCGGATTCCATACTTACCTGAGATGACTTGAGGAAGCAGTTTTTGATACAATTTTTTCACCACTCAATGATTGCAAAGATCTTGAGTGAGATTACTTCATTTAGACATTATGATATGGAGACTCTGTATGAAGCATGGGAAAGTTTTAAAAACCTTTTGCGAAGTTGTCCAAACAATGGCCTGCCGTACTTTATTAGTTTCCACCATGCATGCGATGAACACAAAGATTGAGAATTGGTTGTCACAAGGATTTTTACCAAGACCAGTTATGATGGTGCAACAACCTTCTTGCGACATATGTGAGGGAGGGAATCCCCGAGAGCATTGCCATGAGGGAACCTCAATGACTGAACTATATGGACAACCAACAATAATATTCCAACAACTTCGAGCGCAATAATTTCATTCCAAGAAGAAATGATCATCCAAATTTTTCTTGAAGCAACAATCAGCATGTTCTGAATCCTGCAGCTTAGATTTCTTCTCAGCAGCAACCTCAACTATCAAGACTACCTTAAAGGTCTCCCAATGATGAGCTCATAACACAGCTGGCCATGATCACCAAAAGCAGTCAAGACTTGATAGCAAAGCTGGACACGACCTCACGTGGTTTCATGCAGGTGACTAACTTTAAAGACCAATCTGTGACAATGAGGAATTTTAAAGCTCAAGCTGGGCAATTGGCAAAGCAACTTTCTAAGAGGCCACAAGGTGTCTTGCCGAGCACCACAAAAGTGAATCCCAATGAGCACCGTCAAGCTGTATCTTTAAAAAATGGAAAAGAGTTGGATGAGAATCCAAGGCATGTCCCTGACCGAAAGAAGAAGACCTACCAAAATTCCAAAGGGCCACTGCCTCAACTCAATATTGAGCAAATGTCCTAATAACCTTACCCCAAAGGTTGAAACAAAGTAAGCTGGACAACGTTATCAATTATACATTATGTAAATACTTTCCTTTTATAAAAAATTTGGCATTTACCAAAATACGTAAGCTGGACAAGCAGTTTCTTGATGTTTACAAGAAACGCCACATCAATATTCCCTTTGTGGAAGCCTTGTAGCAAATGTCATGCTATGTGAAGTTCATGAAGAATATTTTATACAAGAATATTCCCTTTGTTTGAACACTACAAGACTGTGACCCTAACAGAAGAATGCAGTGCAATTATTCAAAAAACATTGCCCCCAAAGCTTAAAGATACAGGGAGTTTTATCATTCCTTGCTCTATTGGTAATTCTACAATTGATAGAGCGTTGTGTGATCTTGGTGCAAGCATTAACTTGATGCCCTTGTCAATTTTTTAGAAACTTAAACTAGGTGAATCTTGGCCCACAACCATATCTCTTCATTTGTCTGGCCACTCTATCAAGTATGCAAGAGTCATCATTAAATATGTCTTGATCAAGGTTGATAAGTTCATCTTTTCGGTAAATTTTATCATTCTTGACATAGAGGAAGATCGGGATATTCCCATCATTTTGGGAATACCATTCTTGTCTACTGGAGGAGCATTGATTGATGTCCAAAGAGGTGACCTAGTGTTGCATGTTCAAGTAGAATAAGTCAAGTTCAATGTGTTTCAATCCATGAAACACACTGACTATCTGGAAAATTGTTCAAGCATTGATTCCACTGATTACATGACCTTAGAAGGATATGAATACCATCGAGATGATATGAAAAATTGTTTGATGAGTGAAAATCCCACCATCTTGGAGGAGCCTGCGGTTAAGGAGTGTGCCCAATGGTTGGAGGCCAATGAACCATAGAAAAGAAAGCACTTTGAAGATTTGGGAGAAAGACCAGCCCCTCAAGTAAGCTCCATTGAGACAGCACCAACCCTGGAGTTGAAGCCATTGCCCACACACTTGAAATATGCATTCTTCGGCAAGGGAAGCACATTGCAAATCATAATTTCAAACACTTTTGTCTCGTATGGAGGAAGATTGTTAATTGAGAGTGCTTCGGGAGCATAAATGTGCCATTTGGTGGACTCTAGCTAACATAAAAGGTATTAGTTCATCCTTAGGCATGCATAGGATTTTATTGGAAGAATGTAGCAAACCCTTCACAGCTGCTAGCCGATTGAACCCAGCGATGAAAGACATAGTGAGAAAGGAGATTTCGAAGTGGTGGATGCCGGGGTTGTGTACCCCATTTAAAATAGCAGCTGGATAAGCCCGATCCAATGTGTCTTCAAAAAAGGAGGTATAACCGTGGAAGCTAATGACAACAATGAGTTGATTTCCAAAAGAACAATCATAGGTTGGAGAATCTGCATGGATAATAGAGCATTGAATAAAGCCACGATAAAGGATCACTACCCGTTGCCTTTTATTGACCAGATGTTGGATACACTCGTAGTGCATAAATTTTATTGCTATCTTGATGGATATTCAGGTTTCCACCAGATCTATATTGACCTAGAAGACCCCAAAAATACAACATTCACCTTCCCCTATGGTACAATTGCATTCTGCCGCATGCCCTTTGATTTATGCAATGCACCAGCTACTTTTCAGAGATGCATCATATCCATATTTTCTGATATGGTGGAGCGTATCATTGAAGTACTTATGGATAATTTTTCTATGGTTGAATCCTCATTTGAGGGTTACTTATGCAATCTGAAACTTGTATTGGCACGGTGTGAGGACACCAATTTAGTGCTAAATTAGGAAAAATGTCATTTCATGGTGCAGGAAGAAATTGTTCTGGGATACAAGGTGTCAAGTTTGGGGATTGAAGTGGATAGAGTCAAGATTTAAGTGATTGCCAAGCTACAAGCACAGTTGTCCGTTAAGGAAGCTAGAAGTTTCTTTGGCCATGCAGGTTTCTATCGCAAATTCATTAAGGATTTTTCGCACATCACTCGGCCATTATGCAAACTTCTTCAAAACGAGGCCCCATTCAACTATGATGAGAATTGTTTTACAGCTTTCAATATGCAGAAGGAAAAACTAACTTCTACTCCTATTATTTGTGCACTGAATTGGGAGACACTCTTTGAGATAATGTGTGATGCAAGTGATTATGTTGTGGGAGTTGTGCTTGGACAACGTTAGGATAAGATTTTTCACACCATCTACTGTACAAGTAGAATCAAGAATGACCCAGAGCTGAACTATGCCAAAACCGAGAAGGAGGTCTTAGCCATAATATTTGCATTCAACAAGTTTCGGCTGATTCGATGAGTTCTATTTATACAAAATTTTGATGTGGAAATCAAGGATAAGAAGGGTTCTAAAAATTGGTAGTTGATAACCTATCTCTCCTTGAAGGGCACGGTCACAGTGTGAACACATTTAACAAACTTCCTATCAATGACAATTTTTCAGATGAAGGGTTATTGGTGGTGGAATCAAGCAAGTAGCCTTGGTACGCAGATTTTTACATTGTGTGTAAGGTCATATCCCCAGGAATATCTTATCAACAAAAGAGAAGTTTTTTTCTCTCAAGTGAAGTATTTTATTTGGGATGAACTTATCTTATACAAGTTCTGCTCAGACCAAGTCATTCAAAGATGTATCACCGAGAAATAGATGAGCTCCATATTGAATTATTGCCACTCACTAGAATGCGGAGGTCATTTTTGAGGCAACCGCACAGTAGCTAAGGTTTTACAATGCAACTTTTATTGGTCATCATTATTTAAAGAAAAACTGAGATGCCTCTACAACCCATCCTCAAAGTGGAACTCTTTGACGTATGGGAACTCGACTTCATGGGACCATTCCCACTTTCTTTTTCTCAAAGGTACATTCTGGTTGCCGTGGATTACGTATCTAAATGGGTTGAAGCATTTGCTACTTCAACCAATGATGTTGTGGTTGTTTGGAAATTTATTCGAAAGAACTTCTTTTCTCGATTTGGCACACCTCGATGCATCATTAGTGATACTGTAACACATTTCTATAACAAACAATTTGAGGCTTTACTCACCAAATATGGAGTTCGTCATTGCACTGCTTTGGTGTATCATGCACAAACCAATGGACAGGCTGAAATATCCAACCGTGAGATCAAGAAAATTCTCGAAAAAAAATAGTGAGTTCCTCGAGGAATGATTGGGAAAGAAAGTTGGATGATGCACTTTGGGCGAATAGGACAACGTACAAGACACCCATAAGTATGTCTCCATATCACTTGGTATACGGTAAAGCTTGCCATCTTCCTGTGGAGCTAGAACACAAGGCTCATTAGCCTATGCGAAAGTTGAATTTTGACATGCAAGCAGCTGGTGAAAAACGCACCATTCAATTGAATGAATTGGATGAGTTAAGGAATGATGCATATGAGAATGCAAGGATCTACAAATATAGAACCAAGACATGGCATGGCAAACACATTCAAAGGAGACATTTATACTCGGGGCAGAATGTGCTGTTGTTCAACTCCAAGCTTCAGTTATTTCTAGGAAAATTGATGTCTAGATGGTCGGGTCCTTTCAAAATTGTTCAAATGTTTCCTCATGGAGCCATCGAAATTACTCATCCCAAGAAGGGAACATTTATGGTGAATGGCCATCGATTGAAACCTTATCTCGATGGTGGTGTTGTGAATGAAAAAGTCGTCATTCACCTTAAAGATTGAAGAAACTCGAGGTCAAGCTAATGACGTTAAAGAGACGCTTCTTGGGAGGTAACCCAAGCCTTTTTGGTCCAACCTATGATGTGTCCTCTTCCTCTCTCATATTCATTGATGCACCTATTTCGATAACTATCATGAAGCTTAAGTTTGGGAAGGAGGTGGTCCATACTTTCTTGGGAGTAGTAGATTTAACTTAGTCGTTTTAATTTTTATTAGTTGTTTTACTTGTTTATGTGTAAGATAGATTTGAGGGTACACTAATTGGAATTTTTGTTGTGATGCACGTGTGAGTCGCTGGACGTTAAGAAAGAAAAGAGATGCTGTTCGAGACACTAAATGATGTTGAAGAACAGATTCTATAACCTCAAGGCCACATCCCCAAATTTCTCGAGTCGTGTCCTGTTAATCACTATGCATTGAAAATTAGTAATGAAAACCCCGATCAACAAACTTACCAAAAATTACCCCCACACCAGTACCTTAAATACGACTACTCAACATTTCTCCCGCTCATTTCCTTTGTACCAAAACCCTAGCCCTTGAATTATCCACTAAGTTATCACATCAAGAAATTGTGCCAAAACCTCAATCATTGTTCGCCGAGTGCAAGTCACCGACCGTCCCTAGATGGGGAACTTTGTCCTGCCCATCTGCTGCACATCTAGTTTGCGACATTCTGTGTGTAAGTTCAGCAACTCTTGTACTTTTGAAATTTAAAATTCTAGTGGTAAGTTGAAAATGGCACCAAAATTGGCGTAAGTTGGACTACCAAGGAAATTTTAGGGAGTTAAGGCTCAGGAATTCTATGACTGCACTGTGGGGGTACTTGATGTTATCAAGGAGAGGGATTTATCCAAGGAAATCATGTCCCATTTTGGCAGATTTGCTTTACACGCCAGTGGAGAGAACATTCTTGTCGAAATCGTGTGATTATTCAATCAATCTAGTACGTGAGTCCTGATACGGCACATACGTGATGTACTTTTGGTGCAAGTGTATACGTCGCACAAGTAATACAATGATGAGAAGAGTATCGATCTACAGGGATTGTGATGATAATTTGGACTAAACAACAAAGGGGTCAAGTATAAACCTTCAAAGAAAAGAGGCAAAAGACAAATAAAGAAAGCAATAAATATGGTACGCATGAGATCTATACTAGGATAAGAGATCTCGAGGTAGTGACTTCACCATCTAGGGAATTTAGAGGGTTTCCTTCTACACTAGCTCTTCAGATTTGTTGTGTTGTTATCTATAGGATTCGTCCTCTCTTAGTCACTTCTCTCTCTTAAGATGTAAGCAACCCTCGAGGATATATAATCATGCTTCTCTCGAAGTCACACTTGAATACACCGAAGGCTTTGAGTTTAGGGAATCCACACACGGTAGCAATAACCCCTTAGGCATTCTCATGCTATGGCGATTATTGTTGGTTCTACTATTCCTAGAATGGTTTGCGCATCTCAAGCTCCTACATACTTAGTGAACTTTCAAGTGTTGATCAGAAAAATACAAGTTAGGAAAAACACAATGAAACCAAAGAGCCACAACAGCATCTCCAAAGATCTAAACATTAGAAGTCCACTACTAAATTAATAAGGGTTACATTGCTCTCATAGACAGGAGTTGTAGCCCGTTGTTTAAGACATTCAAAGTTCTCAACTAAATACAAAAGGATAGCTACATCAAAATCCCAAAATAAGGTTTGTGAAGGAAGTTAGTACAAAAAGGCAAGAAACCCCCTTGGACGATCAGGAAGGTGCACTATAGCATGTCACTCAACTAGTCCCTCTTCATCTCCAAGGCTCCTCTCGAAGTACTGATGCCTTATGCCCTAGATCCTGGAAGGATTCTGCCCCCTAATTGTTTTATGGGATGATTTGGTACGTGATTCCAGGGGGAATACATCTTAGAATCATTCTCCTTCAAAGACATGAGAAGAATTATTCCCCGATTCCAGAGGAGATGTTCATAGAATGGGAAACGTTCCCAGAGTTCCAACCCCTGTAGAATCCAAGAACTCCAGACTAGGATCCCTTTAAGAATTCTTTCTATTTCACTATATATCGAAAGATATGCAGGAAAGTTAGGTTCCTCGAGAAGCTTGAGAGATAGTATCTTCGAGAAGCTTTGGCTTAGCCCCTGTTTTGCGCAGCCTTCTTAAAATTATAATTGGCTTATAAGCACCTTTTTTCAAAAAATAACACCTCACTTTTTGAAAAAAAAAGTGCTTATAAGCCAATTATAAGTATAAGAAGGCTGCACAAAACACCCTGTTAGTTAGCTTCTTTCGAAAGATTTGACAAGATTTGTTCCCGCATGTGAGTAAGGGCAGAATTTTCATTTTACACTTTGTCCGAATTGGGGTTACGACTTGAATATCTGGGGTAACGACCTTGCAGTTAGAATCTTGTATTTTATCGGGCTATTAAGGTCTCTTTGCTTCATTTTCTCTCAAAGGGCATTTAGTGACGTGAAATTACAATAGGAAGAGAAATGGGCAATAAAAATGTGTCTCCCTATCAATATTGAGTCAAATTAGACCGTACTGATCTACATAAAATAGGTATAATATTGACTCACCATGTTCTATGCCAACATGATTATGGCGAGGAAGACGTTGTGTGGGTTTATGGCTATCTAGTCCCATTTGGACAAGAGGCTATTAATGAACTCTACAACCTCCCAAACATTCATGATGATGACTACACAACCTATTTGCAAACCAGTGCAGATTTGGAGGAGGTGACCCGAGAGCTATGTTTGTCAATCATAGAGTGGAAGATGTGTATAGGTTCAAAGGCAATCGAGTTGGTTTTCCACAAGAGCGACTGTCATTCCAATGTGGTCCTTTGGCACATGTTTATTTGCCTACCACACGCAGTGCTAATGTCAAGCTGGAGAGGATGCTACTGATTTACGCTATTGAAGCGGGGGTTAGCATCAGTTTGGGATGCATCATATATGATGACGTTTGTGAGAGTGTCATCACTCTGGCTCAAAGCTCTAGCTCATTGTATTTCCCATCCTTGATCACTGCGCTATGCTTGAAACCAGAGAGCCCCAATTGTCGGATGAGAAATTGTTTCCCTTACCTCAAACATCAGGGCCACATTGTATGCCAAATTGGTGGCATATTCTGACTGTATCAACTACAACATTGAGGATGCGCATGAGGCATCTCACTTTGCAGCAACCAATCAAGATAAGGAATTTTTCCTTCATGACGTTGACCTACCAGCTTCAAGTTTAGCACCCCCAGCCCCATCAGTACCTTTAGCCACTCAATGGAACTCCTTTATTAATCATAATTATTGTTGCCTCGAAGCCATCCACTCCAGCATAGTCCTCATTGTAGCAACCCTAGGCCTCCGGTTTCCAGTGAAACCACTGCCACCACCCCCTTCACTCTAGAACACCTCTTTCTTCTGACGAGGCGAAGGACATGGCCTCGGACTCTGAGTCCTTTTGAATAACACAACCGACAACCCCAGGGGAGTAATGTTTTTAATTGCTTGTTTATTTATCTCCACCGAGGGCAGTGGTCGGTTAAGTTTGGGAGTGGTGCACCAGATGTTGGGTTTTTGTGTATAATTTCAAAAAAAATCCCAAGAACAAGGCGTAATATCAAGAGAACATATACGCATGCCAGGATCACTTGGTAATAACATGAATCTAAGCTTAAAGGATTGTAGAAATTGTACCTCAATTCCGGAGTTGAAATCCTTTACGAATCCTTTTCAGTTGTGAACCCGGAATTCTTTTCGAATCCTTTTCAGTAACGATCCTGAAATCTTTCTCGAATCCTTTTCAGTTGTGATTCAGAAATCCTTTTCAGTTGTGAAGCTGAAATCCTTCTCAAATCCTTTTTACTCGTGATTCCGAGCCTCCAATTGAGAAGACCTCTAATGTGTTCACTACTTGATAGAATTGAGATGTCTGCTAGACCTTTTTCGTGATCAAGAGTGTTACAGAAATCTCTAGAGAAATCAGTCAAAGTTCGTATCGAGAGAAGAGAGATAGAGAAGACTTTATCACGTTGAGAACATGAGAACCGATTCTCATGTTCCCAATGTGAGAATCGTGGGTTTGGATATGGAGTGGGGGATTTCTGATTTTTCACAACTCCCTCACGTGACACAAGATATTAAATCTTTTGTGTCCTCAATTGGGCTTCCCTAACCCAATTGGATTAAATCTCCAATTGGAGATTTATTAAATATATTGAGCCTTTAATTAAATTCCAAGCCCCAATTTGTTACCCCTTGAATTGAGCTCGATCTCATCGAGGCCAAATTCTTTTCTTCTCATCCGGGTTGAATTAATCACGTCCGATTAAATCAACTCAATACAGTTTGGATCTGATCATGAAATTAATTAATCATGTCCCACATAATTAATTTATTATTTCTCAATGTGTCAATTAGAGCGACCATTAGGATCTATGTTTGAATCGGTAATAAATTAATATCCATTCATTTATAAATCATAATTGGAATCTAGCAATGCATTATGATCATCCCAAACAACATAGATAAATCCCGATCCTTTATTATACTTTGTATTAATCCCTTCATCTCGTAATATCAATTCAATTAATGTCAAGTGTAGGAATGCGTCACCTTTGACCATTAATTTTTTTTTTTTATCCTC